>VZSC01005639.1:492078-522934 GCA_013398225.1 Steatornis caripensis
GGGGGGGGGGGGGGGGACCTTACTACAGGAATTCAAATCCTGCTTCCACCAGACCCTGAGTCACCTCCCCTCCCTTGCAATAGATCAGAGCAATGGGTAAACATTTCCAAATATGGAGATCAAAACTCCAAAGGATGTCAAAAAAAAATCACCCTTCTCTCCCGGGCTTTGGCACAGGGATGACTTGCCCCTCCAGAGCCTGAGCTGAACGCATCGCTGTCACTGACCCACACACGGGCAGGACACGGGGCCATGCGTGACCATCTTGACCTGCACCTCGGTGGCTTCTGGCTCAGTAGGTGACACTGCATCTCTGTCCCCTCCCAGGGATGCACGGGGAGATGCACTGGGCACAGCTCCAGGAGCCGTCACCCCTCAGCCCCTTCAGCAAACCTCTCTCTCATCCTTCCAGTCATCAGCAGAAAACCTCCTAGAACTGTTTTTTGGAGTACTCTTTGAAGGCAAATGGGCATATTCAGGCTGTGTTTATAGTGACAGCAGCTCAACACCAGAAAAGGCAACACAGCCATCAGTCCCACTAGCGAGGGCCCACTGCCAGGTCCCACTGCTCACCTGGGGCATGGAAATCTCCCCTGACCTGGCTCACCTAGCTGGTGCTTTGCAAAACGCATGTATTTGACTTTGCTTTACCAAAAAAACCCAAACCACCACAACTCTGTGGAAAGGAACATGCTGCTTGGACAAGGCAAGATCTCCCTAGAGGGACAAGAAGCCCCCAGATGGCAGCACCCCTCGATCCCTGCTGGGACACACAATGCAGCATCCCGTGGCAGGCGGGGAGCACCCAGCCTCCCCAGCCCTGGGAGAGGGGCTTGAGGGCCAATGCTCGAGCCCTTATAGCAAATTTAGGAGGCAGAACAGTTAGGCTTAGAGGGCACAACTGTCCCTGCAGAGTCTGCCTGCACACAGGAGCAATATATCCATGCCACCACTCCCACAGGCATCGCTCCTCAACTGCCTGCGGGCAGCAAGGAGGTGACTATGCCTGCCAGCATGGGGCCGCAGCCTCCTGGTAGCTGCAGCCATCAGCTCCAGAAGCAGGCAGCCTCTCAGGAATGTGCAAATCAGGATGTTTTCAAGGGGAACGGGCTGCCCAGGCAATCCAACCAGACCAGAGTGATTCCCCAGCACCACCCACAAGATGCTATTGAATTTATAGGGAAGGAATTCCAGAGCTGACTCTGCCCATGTATGGCCAAAACAAACTGTAAAAAAGCGACATTATAGTACATCTGGCTTGCACTGGTACAGAAGTGCAGGCTTCAGAAGGAGACAAAATCCTGCAGTGACAGAGGCTGTACAGTTACCTCCAGTAACATGGCAGAGGTCAGGGGCCCGTGGCAGCATGAGTTTAGCACCCAGTATCACAGGTGACAGAAAACATGTAAACCTTTGCTTTAGAAGAAAACAAAAGCTTCCTGCCTTTTAGAATAAGAACCACATTTAACTTAGTGATCCGTCACTACCACTGCAAAAAATAAACCTTGCCAGGCAGCACCAGCACATGTCCATTACACTGGTAGTTATAAAGGCAGCTCTAAAGAGCCAACAGTCCAAGTGGCACACCAGGACAACGTCAATGCAATTCAGGACGGGGACTAGCTCTCGGTGGGCAGCTGATCAATAATTTTTCTAAACACCCACTAAAACCTCCCCGAGAGCCATGAGCCCCAGCTGGCAGCCTGGCCACCAGGAACATTTTCTATGGTCAGAAATGGAGACATTCTGAGCACCGTAGTCACCATCGTAGAAGATGCTCCAAAACCAAGGTAAGAAGGGTCAGGTAGGTACAGGTTTTACAAACTCTGACTCAGTTTTCCAGCCCCTTGCAGAAAACAATTCCCAATGTATTGCTTTTTGCAAGGACAAAGAGTGGGATGGAGTAGGGAGTAAGTAATGACAAGGAACAAAAGCATGGAGGGGGAACACCTGGAAGAGCAGAAACCCCATCCCATGCGGGCACCAGCCCTTGATGCTCTGAGGTATCACAGCACGAACAAATCTAGGTTCTCCTTAACAGCTAAATGCCGCTACCTTGCCTGCCCTGCCAGTGGGTGAAATATTAGCTGTGTCAGCTCGAGAGGCAAAGGGCTTACCGAACCGGAGAGGAACGCAGGCTGCAGTGGCACATGCGGTGGAGACAGGGAAATGAAACCCAAGGGAATGTGGGCTGCTTGCATTGCCTCTCCATTGCACATGGGTCAGGCAGGGTACATTTTACAGCTCCTGGGATTGAAACCTGGGACTAACGGCTTTGTGACCTTAGGGGGAGTCCCGTGCCAGAAACGAATATAGCTGTTAGAGGGGCTGGCAGCTCAGGGGCCTGAGCACATGAGGACAAGCCAGTTCCCGGCTTCTGGCAGGCAGCCCAGTGCTGCTTTTCAATAAGCACAAGTTGTACCCATCAGACCGGGAACGAGCGTGCGTCTCCTCCGAGCAGCATTTGCTGATGGGAGACCCACAATGCAGCTATTCCCCCAGCTTCATGTTGCCCAGGACAGCATTAGGATCTCCCCTTGGTTTCCTAGCTGAAACAGCATTATACCCTCTCCCTTGCTACTGTGCTAACTTTAAACAGCGGTACCTAAGCATGAGCTCGCATTCAGTGCCTCTGCTTTAGAGCACCTTCCACTCCAAACGACACAGAGGAGAGAAACCAGAGGGATGGATACATCCATGTCCAACCACAGCCTAACCAGGAGCTCCTGCCACGTGGCACCACAAGTCCCTCTCCCTGCTACAGTCCTAGCCCAGGAAAGTAAAAGCCTAGGGGCTTAGGAATAAAATCCAACTCAAGCCTCCTGCACAGCAGTACAGATCATTATCAATCAGCTACTGGGTCAGGCATGACTAATTTCATTTAAATGACATTACATAAGCAGAACCACTCAGAATATTTTATTCGTAGAAGTGTCTTGAAGGGGCAGAGAGCACAACTGGCATGGCATACATAACACAAGGACTGCTGCAGCATCACAGGCTGACAGACCACAGAGAACTGCCGAAATGCGGACAGCAAGGATCAGGGATGCTCATACACACACATGCACACTACAGACACATACACCTCCTCCCTCAACATGCACAAAAGCAGACTTGGGACTTGCAAGCTGAAGTCCTGTGCAGCCAAAAGTTAGCACAAATGTTTGTGACAGTTCCACTTTGCAGGCAAAGGCAAAAACCGGGTGCAGAGGAATAAATATAGAAAGAAGTCAGGCAGGCAAGGCAGGTGCTGGCTTGTAAAACCTTGGCCACAAAGGCTCCCCAGGAGGTTGAATCTGGTAGTTTTGCAACAGCTCCACAGAGAGACAGAAGAGACAGAAAAAGAAAAAAAAGAACATGAATGCATATGCATTCTTTTATTGCCATATATAGTATATACAGACATTTGGTCTATACACCCCCAAGCTCTTATATGCCACTATATAGTATATACTATATATGCATCTTTGTTTCCATGTGCCTAGATTTGTACAGCATGTGTGTGTGTGTATATATATATCTGTACGTATTTGCATTTCTCATACATGCATTTGTCATTTCCCCCCACATTACCTACCCATGTGTGCTGTCACACAACACACCGCTCAACAGAGCACGTCTAAAGCCTCAGCACTGTAGTCCAGGATGAACTCTGAACACTCACAGCTTCTCACTGCTGAGCCCTTCCCCACCAAAACCTCTGGGTACAAGCACCACCAGGGAACCACCAGTTCATCTCATTTTCCAGTGATCCCACTCCCTCTCCACACTTGATTAGGAGAGGATGTTATTTTTTGGCAGAGCCATGAACAAGGTGCCACTGTCAGAAAAGCTACAGATCCTTCTGAAAAGTTGCCCCTCATGCTTATGAAATGTATTTACGTACCGGTTCTCACGCTGCACAACTGTGCTGGTGGGACAAAGTCAGAGCAGGGCTTTTGGAGACACGTGGGGCTCCGCCAGAGTCACGACTTTGGGTTTCTGTCCCAGCCCTGCAAAGAGAGAGAGATGCCCATGTGATGCATGCTGGATGGGCCTCCGACAGCTCATCTCCAAAACTTGCAGTTTAACCCACACAACTTCTGGGAAACGCAGCATTTTCCCCAGTTCTCTTAAGCAGAAGCCTCCATACTCCTGGACTCCTTTCAGCACCCCCAAAAGCAAGCATCACCACCTCACACTGGGCTAATGACCAGCACCAGCCGTCAGCTGCCACAACTTCGCCAACAACTTGCACCTCCTCAAGCCATGGCTCCTTTACTGCTCTTAATGCACCTAAGAAGGGGGAGGTAAAAGGAGATGTAAAATGAGGCATAAAACCAGGGTGAATCCATCACTCATCTCTGTGACCTTAGGCACAGCAAGGGAGCTGGGAGGCATCATTTAATTCAGTTTGAAGCTCACGGGGTTTACCACTACCATGAGCACAGCTACACCACCAGCCAGTTCACCCCGTCCTCCACCTTCGCATGGCCTTTTCTCTGAGGAGCTCTGCCCAAGTCCCATCAGGGGGCACCTCGCTCTTTCCTGTAGCTGCAAAGCAGACACAACCCTTTCTTGAAGTGACCAACTCGGTGCCATTTTTCCCCTCTGCAGAGCTGAGGGGACAGCCAGGCCACACAACCGACGTCTTGCACGTGGCGTGCCAGGACACATCGCCGGGTGCATCCCACAGAGATAGGCAGCATCTGAATCACACACTCCTTCCTGCCCCTGCCAGCTCATGGCCGGCATCCCATCCCGACCACATCCTAGTCACCCTGATGGCCCTATCTCTGCTCATGACAAGCATGGTCTTGCCTTGTCATCGTCACTCAGCAGAGAAAGCTACTGCTATTTGCTGCTGTAACAAAGGAGATGCTCAATTCAGACTTGCGTTTGTTGCACCTGTGCTGCTCACAAGGGTACACGTGAGCCCACAAGCCTACAACCAACATGCAGCAAAATGAAAGAGCCTGCTGGTGGCTCACAGTCCAGGTCTCTCCCGCAGTCACCTGGCAGGACAGCTTCCCGCCCCTGCCAGCACCCCTTGTCCCCAACGCCATGCCTGATGCTACAGCAGCCAGGAGAGCGACAGATCTACCTCCCAAGCGGTGGCAGATCTCCATTGCCAACACCACAAGAGCATGCTGAGGTCCACGTGACCCAGGAGGCATCTTCCCAGCTCAGTTCCACAGTCGCTGCAGTGGCATCCAGCCCTGATTCTCCATAGGGCCAAGTCCAGGTCTGGGCAGAGCAGGTGTAAAAGTCCCCAGAACCCTCAGAGCTCCCCTGGGGCGTGACAAGGACAAGTTCAACCAGAGATCGCAATGGCCTCTCCCACTCACTGCAGGCTAGGGATGAAGATGAGTAACTGCAGAGTTTTATTGCTGGTGAACTCAGCCAAGAAGCAATTTCTCTCCATCCATCATCCATCATCAAGGAGGAGACAAGTACAAGCAAATATTATGGTTGTGCATGTTTACTTTTCATTTTGAAATGATGTAGAGTTATATACAATTTAGGTCCTTCCCACAGGCTCCTGGCAAAACGCCCTTCGGTCTTATCTGCAAAAGCAGAAGACAACAACATTCCCCTCTGGTTCCAACACCGTTTCATTTCAACCCACAACATCACCTCCAGGAGCTCCAGGTAAGACAACATTTCTTGGGACCCAACCCGCGTTTAAAAGATCTTGGCTCAGGCTTGTCTTTCACCAGGTTTAACTCAAGAGATGTTTACAAGATCAATTATAGGACTCGGCAGACTTGGCTAGTGGAATCGCATCTGCCTGGCTTTACTTTCCATGCTGGCTGTCCCCATCACCACATGACAGCGGTTCCTGCAGCAAGGTAAGCAGGACCCCACGTGCCCTGCCCAAGCCACCCAGCTGAAGCCTGCTGTGAAACCACGCTCCCCAACAGAAAGTGGGGCCCAACACGGCCCCAGAGGGGCAGCAACCCCCTGATGCCCAGGCACGCACTCCCTCCTGGCCACACGTCCACAGACAGGCCGGACCGGGACAGCCTGACTGGCCACAGCAATATCCACTTGAGCCAGTCTGTCAAACTCCTCAATCTGTGACCCCGTTTCTTTAGCAGGCAGCTGCAAAAGCAGGTCTGGGTCTTTGAGCACAGAAACACCCAGGAGACAGATGTAGACAACAGACCCAAGGCACCAGAAGAATTGTGTATCTGCTGCATCCCAAGCCAAAAAGCCATGATGCCACCACCAAATCAGACCTCTTCAAGACATGATCTCAACAAGCATTTCTCACTGGGGAGCATTTCTCAAGACTCGGGGCCTCCAAACCCCAAGATCAGCAGAGCTCCTCTCCCCAGAGTCCCTGTTCTCAGTTGCCTGTACACATCCCTCAGCAAGGAGCAACTCCCAAGAGCCTCGTACCAGAGAGGACTACACAGAGGCTTAGCAAAGCTATGCCTTAACCACGCCAGCTCTGCTGCGGAAGCCCGCAAAAGATGCGGATCTTGAGAGAAGTCTCAAAAAAGGGTCTGCCCCTCACAGCCACGCTCGTTCCTAGTTTGGCTCAGGCAGGGAAAGACAAATGAGCGCACAGTTCAGACATACCCAAATCACTGCCATTGATTCAAGCGTGAGTCTTTGCCCCACCGAAGCCCGCAGAGAAATACATGCAAAGACTGTCCCTAAGGAGCCACCTCTGGGTTTCACAGATCCCCCAACAACCCTTACAGGGAATATCCAGGTGCTTTTATAACAGAAATAGTAACAACAGGCAGGCTTTTAGCTCTACAAAACTGAGGTTCTCCTAGTTCAGTCACCGCAACAGATGCTCAGTGATCTTTGCACAGCTAATTCTGATTTTCATCTTGCAACAAGAAATCCCAGCTTTCTATCACAGTCCTGCAAGAGATAACAGCAGGAAAGTCTCTTTGGTAAGACAGCCTTACACTGTCAAGCTCAGATCTGGCACAGCTCAGTACGACTCTCGTGCCTCCAGATCACCAACTACAGTAGCCAAGACTTCAGAGTCTCTATACACCTACACATGCACACCTACATCTTCATTTTTATGCTTAGCACAATATAGACCACTTTAACGCACCATTTCAATAGGCAATTTACCATTTAAAAGTAATTTAAAGCAAATGCCCAAACAGCAGGAATCAGCTATCAGAGTCAAAGCCCTAAGTAGAGTCTGTGAACAAACTACTGGAACGCAAATTTACCAAAAGAGCACATCTTTTGCGAAAGAGTTTCTTCATTTGTTTTTTCCAACTAGTTAAATCCAAGATACAGTTCATAGAAGGTCAAAAATGTGATTAGAATTTTAAAAAGCCATCCCAAGACAAAAGGAAAATATAAGGTGAGAGGCTGAGATCTACAAACTCTAAAATCTTTAAAGACATGATGATCAGAAACAGTCCGTTCACTCACTGGCTGATAATACTGATGCCATATTATCAACTGCAAGAATCAATGTTTCTCAAGGAAAAAAGAAATACAATTTTAACATACAAGTAGGGTATGGAAAGCAAGGTTTGCTGTTTGCAGATTTAATTCTAAAAGCAGTAGTTCACAATACCTGAATTTAAACATCAGTCCTCTGTTATGGTGTGAGCCTTCTTATATTGTAGAGATTTTTCAGAAACGGACAGTTTAAAACCTCTGCAAGAATTCAAAGTTTAAGAGGAGTGCAGTCAGCACTTTCAGAAAAACAGGCGTCCCTAGCATAACTTTACAGTGGTCACTTAGAAACTGAAGTAACCAGACCTCCCAATCCCTTTAAAAGAAAATCTTACCCGTTAAAATAATTGCAGCAAGTGCTAATTACACTTCTGACATAACAGCCTGGCTGAAAGGCATGTGTTTTTCTGACTGTTCAGGAGTTGCATTCACTTTTAATCTCCTTTACACCTGAAAGTGTTACCAATACTCTGAGCTTAATTTTTTTCTTTGTTTTAATCAGTATGCTTATACTTGTATAAGCCCAAGAATGAACACCAGTTAAACTGGGATAAAGCAGCCTCACGCCAGGATGCTTCATCCCCATTCCTACGTGGAGCAGATGGCTCAGCCTGACCGCCACAAGGAAAACTGTCACTTTAATCGTTCCAGTCATCAATTTTTAAGCGCAGACAAGCTCCCAGCAAGTCAGCCATCAGCACGAACTGACACGGGTCCCCTCCTGTATGACTGGCAGGTGCATGTACAGGTCCCCAGACGACAACCCTATTCAATCTGACCTTTTCATTTTAAATGAAAAACACTTAAAAGTCTGCCCTGTTCCGACATATGTATTTTTATGTCTTTCCCGTGCTGCGCCAATATATTTGTTACTCGCTGAATCCCCAAACTCAGAAATCTCATGTTAACTCCTCCACTGTGTGAGCCCTGATCCTCAGCCGTTCTGGCCACTGCCAGCACCAAGGGAGCCATCTGAGGTCTCCACGTCCTCACACGTCAGAAAATCAGACCCCTTATACCAAAGTCCCACTCCAACTTAAAAATCTGCTTATATGCGTGGATAGCTTTACACTTGAACACAGCTGCCCGGAGACACAGACTGATCTTGCTGTCCTAGGACACTGATGCCTGCAGGATCTGCATTTCCTTCTGTGCTTCTGAGGTTTCATTTATTAAAATTAAACTGCTCGATTCAAAAGTACACTGCTGAAGTGATCTAATAAAAAGATCACACAAGATAACAAAAGCTGGAGACGTGTTTCCTCTGCTGTGCTGCCAGCAGCGGCACCTGCTCAGAGAGTTATCAATAGGAACAGCAACAGCTAATACACCCGGCTGCTGCCTTTTGGGAGGCCAGGTCCTGTGTTGGTGGGAAGCAGCAACTATGCGAATAGGGAGTTTCGATCTACAAGGAAGCACACACCCCTCCTTTATCGTACTCAGAACGGAGCTGCTTTTAAATCTGCTGAAACCCCATGTGTCAAAATTAGCTGTGATGGGACTTATCGCTTCCGAACTCCTGGTCCAGCCCTCGCGCTGGAGGAAGGCTGATGCCGGCTGCAGCACGGACCATCAGCTCCGATGGGGGAATATTAGCTCCCATAAAAGAGCAAACTCACCAGCGGCCCCTGCACACTGCAGGGTGCAGAGCGTGGTGTGAAAGCATTGCCCCATGGAAGCCCAGTGGCACACCTGGCTTTGGGGCTACGGGACTCATTTTTATCTTTGCTGTCACGCTCAATTTTCGGGTTTGTCCTGGGCTCCATAAAATGAGACTAAAACAAGAGGGGGGAAAAAAGGAGCAGGATAGTAGGGGGAGGAGGAGAGACCGCTCCAGTGGCATGGCAGCACCAACGGGATGGGATCCAGCTTGCACTGAAGGGATGGCATCCAGCTTTCCCAGATGGAGATTGCTGTATTATAACAAACAACAACAAAAAAAAATAATTTGGGGCAGGACAGATTTAAGCAGTGGCCAAGGAAGCTGTGAGACAGCTCTACCTACAGCACCAGAGCAGCCGGGTGCCACCCCACTGGGTCTCAGCCAGAGCCACCGGGCAATGGCTGGGGACCAACCCATCAGCAGGACCAGCCATGTCGCACCCCTGGTATTTCAAATGCACAAGGATGGCTAGAAAAGAAGGGTGGCTAAGGAACGAGAGGAATCAGCACGTCTGTGCCAGAAAGCCTGCGGGTCCCATGCTGGAGCAACCTTTCAGCAGCTCCCTGTCACTGCCAGCAGCGCTGCCTGTGATTTACGTGTCTGTAATTGACACCAGCGTTGGACCCTGTATTTTCAAGCACAGACTACTGGCCTCACGCTGTTCACACTCCCTCAATCTACTGGAAGCGGAAGATTTTCAAAACAGCTTCATTGACTTTTTTTTTCTTCTTCTTTTCCCCCCACCGTTTGCTGTCTGCATTTCACTAAGCCTGGTTGGAGAGACCTCAAGAGGGGGGCAGTTTCACTTTCTCACTCGAATGCACCCCAGCTTCTTGATCAAAGAAGGATAATTGATTTCACTTTTAAGTTCTCATGCAGTATTAGAGCACCACAGAGCCTGGGTTTCAAATAAAGGATAATGTTTTACAATTCAAAACCAAAAAAATGTCATTTTTTCCCCCCCCTCTGAGGAATGGCCATCCTCATCAGGCAGCAGAGGCAGAACACTGCCCTAACGTGTCTCCTGCATCTTAAGATGCTTGGTCAAGAAAAACAGACCAACAGTGACCAAGAGCACGGGGGACCAGAGGAGAAGTGCTGTGCCACAAGGCAGGGGGTCAGGAAGGCACCCGGCTCTTCCCACTCCCAGCCCAGGGTGTTCAGCAGCCCACCTTTAGGTTGAAATCTCCTAGTGCAGAGATGGCATTTTTGTGCATGTTTGTTCAAGTCTAAGAGTTTTATAACAGAATTTTATCATAAAGGACAGTGTTCCTTTAACCATTTTGGTTTTCAATGGCCAAACTCTGAAGGCAAAGGTCACCTTCTCCCAGGCTTGCTCAGGTGCCACCACAATGAAAGCCTTGGCACCACGGCAGGCCCTCTTAGCACTCTTCTTAAAACCATTAGTAAATTAAACTTTTACAACTTAAGAGCCTACATGACCAGATGGCCTTTGCGTTCAAGGCTTCCATTTTATCCAGTTTTGGCCAGATCATTTGAAAATAGCAAAAAATACCAGGCAGCCAACTGGATTCCCCACTCCCATGCCCGCTTGGTCAAGCTAGGTGTTTTTGAAAGCATTATAATACATCATGATGTTTAAAAAAGCAAGATCAGCCAGGACTAGTAAATCCCTCTGGTTTAGAAATGTCTGTCCCTTCCTTCCCTCCAATGATGACTGAGCATTAACTACTTTCTGTCATTTTTATACCTTAATAGCAAACTGTCCCAGTTTCAGCCATGGAACAGATACCTCCAGATGCGATGAGCAACAAGGGGCTCAAGGGTACAAAGGAACAAAGGGCAACAAGGAACAAAACAAGAGCTCTCAGCATAGCTGCTCCTCTTTCCAAACAGCTTGATCGAGAGACCAAGGAAGCGTATTCCTTCAAAACCAGAAAAAGCCCTGATGGGGCAGAGAGACCCAGGTTAGCGTGGAAGCATGGCAATCAGCCAGCAGAGTGGAACAGCCTCACCACTGAGTGCTTTTCACAAATCTTATCATCACAAATAGAAGAATAAAAAAAGACCTTAGTTTTTTTTCTTTTATGAAACAAAACCTGAGTTGTAAGCTGACGCTTCCCGCAGAAAACTCCACTTTGAGAAAGGAGCCATTTATATCAAATATAGACAAAAAAATTTGGAGCGATTCTGACAAGCCCTAATAACTGCTCTTACTACATTTCAGAACTAGGATGACCTCAGATGCCTGTGGATGTGTCCGCCTACTGAACAACAAAGTATCATTACTTCCATCATCAACCAATACATTAAAAAGCTGGTTTAGCTCCTAAATTACCCCAACTTAAGCTGGAAGCCAGGCTCCTGATTGAATTTGGTCCTTATCAACAAAGGAATTAAAACAACCAAAAAAGCAGAAGCACTGTTTCAGGCCATGCTTTACGCTTTTCGTCCCTGTGACAGAGTCCCCGCTCCCAGGCTGCGGAGGGGAGGGATGATGGTGAGGGTGCTCTGTGCCACCCCTTGCTGTGCTGCCGGCTAACACATACATGCTGTTGCCATCACACGGAGCCACCGGACCTTCACCGCAGACAAAGCCGCTGCCCCTCTTCTACCCCAAAGGACACCTGAACATCATTGCCACCACCCCTGGGGTGTGCAAGCCTCAGCCTGGCACTAATAACTAGAGAAAAAGGGGATGGAGAGGGTCTCCAGCATACACAACAGCCCAGCAATGGGAAGGAAAGACGATCCTAATCCCCCGGCTCAGCAGGACCATGCACACGCAGTCCCACAGCATAGCTGTCAAACCCCCATCTATCTCAGCACAATGACCTGGTAATCTGCGTGCTGGACAACACGCAGCTCCACGCGCTTTCCTTGCATGTCAGGGAGGAACTTTCTCCCCGGCGAGGTGACAGCAGTGGGGATAGTGGGGACACAACACATCTGTCATGCCGCCTGCCTAGCGTCCAGCCCTATACACGGTCCCATTCTCCCAGCTGGGGTTTGGGCTCAAGCAAACAGGAGGCGGCAGAGCTTGGACACCCCTCCATCACCTTGTGCAGGAGAATCAGCCGCGCAGACTTCCAAGGGAATTCTGCGGATTATCATCCCGCCAAAGCAACTTAATTAATTGCCTGTAAAAGGGGATTGTGATTTATCACATAAATTCTTTCAGCACAGTAAGTGCAAGCACTGTCACGTCTTTCCTCTCCTTAAAAATTAAGGATAGCAAGTCTTCAGCCCCAGCCTGGCATTTTCTCTTGACCTGGAGAAGTATATACGCTGGACTTGCAGTATGTTTCCTTTATTTTTTGCCTAGTATCAACAGTGACTATAAAACTGCACCCCTGGACCTGTATGATTTGGTTCACTTTGACTGCATTTCTCTGCGGAAAGAAAGAGGCTTTTGGTTTGCAGAATGGCAAAGTTATCAATTAAAGATCCTCAGCACCTTTACTGGACCTCATCAGTACTCACAGGGAGAGCTCACACTTCTTCCCATGTACCCAATGGTTTCTCAGCACAAAGTTTTCTTGGCTACTAATTCTCTGTGTTCTTCCCAGGAGTTTGCCACATGATATCCTCCAGCCTGCTGCTCCCCAGAGCTGCATCTTGGAAGAGTACACGTCTGTTTGTTTGAAACATCACCTACANGGGAGAGCTCACACTTCTTCCCATGTACCCAATGGTTTCTCAGCACAAAGTTTTCCTGGCTACTAATTCTCTGTGTTCTTCCCAGGAGTTTGCCACATGATATCCTCCAGCCTGCTGCTCCCCAGAGCTGCATCTTGGAAGAGTACACGTCTGTTTGTTTGAAACATCACCTACAGCATCTGGGTGCGACATCACACTGAAGGTATAAAACACTTGAGATCGAGAAAGGTCTCTTCAACCTTCTTCCATCTCACTGCTGTGATTCACAGGAGCACCTAACAGCGTAACACCACCCATCATATGTGTCCTCACCTACTCCTACCCTACTAAGCTTGTCAGTGGGAATTTTGTCGCCAGCCCTGAAGCCAGCATTTATGTTACCAAGCCAAGTGTTTTTATTTTTTTACTTGGTGATGGCAAAAAACAGAAAGGAACTGCAGAAGCTTTTGGAGACAAAGATCTCTCCAGGACGTGCCAGACGATATTTTTAAAGACTGACTTGGCACAACATCAAGGCAGCCGGCATCCAACATGCAAGCAAGCAAGACCAGCTCCATACCAACCATCAGCCAGGCTCAAGAAGCGTTACAAAGAAGGAAGGCAAGCAGGAAAGAGAGACTAATACTGCACCTGTCACAAGAGGTACAGCCACATGCCTGGTCACCACCCAAGAAGGAAACAGAACGAATAAAATGAGGGGGGACGTCAATAATCAACTGCAATGTCTCAGACAGCAGTGGCCATGCACAAGTCAGCACTCACCAAGACTGACCACGCAGCACTGCATGAGATACCACACTTGGCCTTCAGCCTAGAAACAGGAGACACACGTGGGAGGCTGTGTGGGAAGAGCTGGCAAGCAAAGACCGTGTCCTATCAAGGCTGCAAATCTGCACGTTGCACACAGAGGCTCACAACAGCCTCGCATAAACCATTTGCCCATAGCCACCACATATCTAGTTACAAACCCCAGAAACACAGCTGACTGGGTCACTAGATCTCTATCAGCACTCAGAGAGACCAGAGAAGGTCAAGAGAGCCATCATACAGGAACAGGGGACAAGCAGAACAAGCTCAATGGGAACTTGACAAGACAAGAACGACTGCAGTCATGAAGAAGAGCTCCCTTGCTCGCATCTTCTTTTTCTGAGGCTCTCAAAGACGACAAAACCTCTGACCTTTGATGAAACCACGCTACTCTCAGAAGAGGGGGAGGCTTAGGGGCTCAGGGACTCAATAAGAAACTATTTATCTCAAGGTCATGGGTTCATACTCTCTTCAAGTTCTTAGTCAATTAAAACAAGGGACTCAATCTGCATTTAAAAACCCTGCTACTAAGGGCACAGCCAGACACTGCCTTGTGAAACAGGCAGATTAAGAAAATACAGCCCCTTTGCTGCTCCTTGCGAGCCCTGAAGGCAAGCACAGCAACTTTGGGAACGCTCCCTGTGCAGTCAACACATCTCACCTTCACACCCAGGGTAGCAAAACAAAGGAGAGTATTGCAGGCGCGCAGGCACAGCTGCCATCACCGGCCCCCAACAGCAGGTTAGGCACATCCCCGTAAGGAGCACTATGGATGGGGCTGATCCTGCCTCAGCCTTTGGGACTGGTCCTGGGAGACTTCTGTCCATCCCTGTAACACTGCTTTGAGAGGAGATATGTTCAGCCGGTGACTGCTGCCCAGACACCTATTCCTCCTAGACCAGCTGGTGCTGAGAGGCTAAAACCCTACCATGAGGTCACGGTGGGGATAAGTAGCAAGACTGGAGATGCGGTGCTGCCTTTGCGTACACAGAGCAATCAGCACCCACGGGGCTTCAGCCCTTGCTGCCTGGGAGCCTGACCACTTTGGACTGGACATCTTCCAGCCCCCAACCCAGTGGTGACATCTGACAGTCCTTCCAAAGGAGCACTTCCATGGACACTTAGGACCAGCTGAAGGGAGGAGACCCTCTGCCCTCCTGCTGCTGCAGACCCAGCCCCGACACTGACAGAACCGTGACAAACACAGAGGTCAAGCAAACAGGGAGGAGAGAGGACACCTTCCACTACATTGCCAGGCCCAGAACAGCACATCAATCAAAGTTCATGTGTATCTGAAACCAATTAGTGATAGAAACCAAACTATCTAGAAACTCCTGCTGCCACATTCAGGGTTCCTGGTAGTGAGCACAGACACAGTCAAAACCTTATTTTTGTTGTTGGTGGTTTTTAGCCCATAAAAACTCAAGGTGAAAACATACTACTGCACGCAGGGTGCACACACTCGTCTCTGCTGCCTTTAGTGGCTTCCCACTGAGAAAACACAACTCCCTCAAATGCAACTATGAGGCTTTTCCTATACTTACCCCTTGGTCCAAAAGCAGAGAAGGGATTCAAGCACAAATTCCCCATGCACCAGGACAGAGCTGATGGCCCTGCTGGGGCCCTCCCATGCATCATGACCAGTACAAGGGTAATGCGGCAAAAAGGAGGGGTCTGGAAACAAATGGGAAGCAAGCAGTTTTCTTCCATTCACCAAAGATGGCAATTATTTTGGAGAGAACTGTGTATCTTTTTGGCTTTTAATTAGTGGCAAACCAAGTCAACTTCAGTTCATACAAGTGAGAAACTATTAGGGGCTATGGATCTGCAGCCAAGGAAAACAAATCTGTACTGGTCCTTCACCCCCAGAATAACTTCTGATTGTCAAGCACAGTTACCAGGGGAATGAATAGCTTCTCCGGCAAGCTTCTCACTCAATTAAACTAATGCAAACAAAAAGGCCAGGCGGCAGCAGCAGGCAGCACGGGGCGAGTCAGACGCACGCACTTCGCGCACGCAGAGCAACTGCAGCAGGTTCAGAGTGATGAAGGAGAGGAGGACTGGTCCACAGCCTTCATCATTCCAGAAGACACCAAGACACCCAAGGCTTCTCCTTGAGATGCTGAATGGCAAAAAACACGGAGGGTCTATACCCTGAGAAGATTTCAGGAAGCTTTAAGGGAGAAGGCAGAAGCACTCCCTGGTATCCTGAGCTGTGATCCATATTTAACAGAGACTGAAAAAGATCTGAGTGAGGGAACACCTAACAAAAGTCCTTGATTAATTAGTAATCCCGAACTATTCTGTCGATGCCTCCCCCTCCACTCAGCAGCCTTATCATTACAACTCTGTCTGTAAAATCAGGATAGCCACCAAGCCAGAGCACGAAACAGAAGCCAGGAGAAACATGTACAATCCCTGTCCCTTCTTGAGCAAGCAAGCCCAGTGTCTAAAGCATCCCAATAACCTTTCAAAGCACCCAGAAAAAACAATTCAGATGCAGCAGGAACTCATTTTTTTCCCCAGTTGTTCTTTACAGACCAGCTGTTGGGGCACGAATGATCCATATGAAGATGACCAATTCCTTTTTTTCCTCCCTGTGCAGCTGAATTTCATTAAGAGGATGAATATGGACCTTGGAGGCTACAGTGACATATAGAGGCCTTCCTTACTCTTCACTCCTCTGTGATGTGCTACACCTTCATTTTCTCTTCAGAAACTTAGCCAAATAGCCTTTTTTTTAGGGGAAAGCAAAGTGTCAGGCAGGTTCTGGCCCATGCAACACTCAGCAAACATCTCCTGATAAAAAAGGCTGCAAGACATTTATTATCCAAGACCTCTGAATACTCTGTACAGGCAAAGTTATTGCAGTAGAGTTTCCTGGTCCTCAGTGTGTTATGTCTGGCAGCTGGCTGGTGCTGCACTTTATGGTGGGATGCAGCAGGAACAGCCAGGACATGAATCGCACACTGCAGGGTCCAGAGACAACTCCAGAATAATCAGCAACACACATCTGTATGACTTGCTTGACCTCAGAGGCATCACGGACCTTGCAACTAAATGTTGTTTGGGAAAAGAGAGGGAGACAAGCAAAGGATTCAGGCCAGCCAGCAGCATCACGCCCTCACACACCACCACCAAGGAGGCGGGCACGTCAGCGTGCAAACAAAAGGCAGGCAGCATCCAAAAATCCACGGCTCCCTGCTTCCAGTTGGATTTTAAAAGAGTGCAAGCGTGCAAACACAGGGCTAAATCTCATTCCCCCTCAGATGCTAAAGGAAGTTGTGTCTTCAATTTCAATGGAAACACAGCCTGGCCCTCACACAGCTGAGGGCCACAGCGCAAGCCACTGTGGTCAGACCGGCACGACATAGCAGCGGCAGGTGCTCTGCAAAGCTGCACCCACACAGCCATGAACACACCCCAGCTTAGACGGGCTCTTCTAGCAGGTGTTATTTCAATCCTGGGCATCTCTCTAGCAAAGTGCAATGATATTTTACTTCCTTGTGGGCTCAGGAGGCTGCCAAACATCTGTTGGGATTAGTTGGTTCATGTTTGTAAAGTGCACACAAATGTTATCATAAGGAAGGGGTTGACCTATTTATGGATGTGAATGCTGGACCGAGACCCAAACCCACATACTGTATTTGCACATATGGCTGTATCTCCCCTTCCAGATTTTACTGCGTGACGCTAGGATGGAGGCACAAAGTGTCACCTATAGCTTACAGCCCACTTTTGGTCACTGCTAGTTCAAGTGAGTCATACCGCTCCCCTCCTCTGCTCTACCCCCTCCAGTTGCACAACTGAATTTTGTTAACAAGCTAGGTTACTGTGGCTCTACCATGTGCCCCAAATGCCATATGGGTTGCCCTTTGCAGGAGAAACTCCCCTTCCCTCAAGCCTCCATCCCTCTCCCTGGAGCCCCATCAGGGCTGCAGATGAGAGTCTCAAGCCCACGGATCTCCAGATCTCCAGCAGGCTCCCGGAGGCCAAGCTGCAGCAGATCAGCCACCCAAATTCCTCACGGCAAGGGACTTTGCATCAAGTTTCACATTTCTCTTGGGTGTCCCTCCCTCCCACACAGGCCTCCTGTGAATAAGGGCTGAGGAATGAGACATGGAGCCTGCACAGCTTAGAAACCACGGTGATAAATGCTCGCTGTGATAAACACTCCCAGCTGTGAGGGAGATGAGCTCCCCAGGAAGGAGAGGGAAGAGCCCAAGTAGGTTTCAGAGGGAACCAAGCACATTAGTTGAAGGGATTATAGGCGGCAATGGTTTGTGATGGCAGGGCCATGGGAGCTGTACGTTCCTGTGACTCAGAATTGCTTTACACCAACTTACAAGTCCTAGACATACGGCTTTGCTCTGCCAGAAGCTACTGCTTGCTCTTTCCTTTGCAGACACATTTCAATATTTATCAGGTCTCCATCTTAGTCACATTCTGCTAACATACACTTTTTACATCCTTTTCATCTTCCCCCATAATTACTCTCTATGTCCCCAAGTCAATCACTCCGCTCTTCTCTCACCATCCTCCGCTTTAGCTTCATCTCCCAGGGCAGGAGCTCCTTGGACCGAGATGCTGCTCCATGGGTGCAGCCTGTGCTCTTTGCTCGGGTTCACAGGACTTCAACATACACAGTGTGGCAGACTCACTACGCTCCTTTCAGCAGCACAGTAAGTGGTAGGCTCAGCCTAAGATGCTACAGGTCAAATTTAGAGATACTGACAAGGCAAGAAAATGTTTACATGGGATATGGAAGCAAAACCAAAGATAAGGACAAACAGGAGCCCAGAAGCACACCAATACCATACCAAGAATTACTCATGTCTTTCATTAGATGGACAGGCCTTGTCTTGTTCTAGAGATCAAGAGCATCTGGAATCACTTCCATTACACATCTGGTAGAACACGCACAACTAAAACACGCAGAAAATCTTCCCATCCTAGCAGGTGCATCCACCAAGACAGCTGGAATGAAACCAGATGATCCAATGTGGGACTTTACAATAAGACACATCTACCTTGGAACATCCAGTTCCACCCGTGAAATTGGGCACACCCTTAATCGGGTATGAATCAAATCATCTCAGACATGAGAAACTTATCAAGCGCTGTTGCAAAAACCCGTAAGATTGCTTGCGCCTCACAGCACTTCACCTTCAAGGGATGGGGAGCAGCCAAAGCAGGCAGACGGCCATCCTGAACACAACAAAGCTGGAGCAGATCACTTTCACTAGGACTTATTGCACATGATGGCATGAGTACAAGAGCTAAAACACCACCTCAGGCATGCAAATGCACACAGACCGGAGGCTTGGGCTACGGCATCAAGGGACCTCCATCAGGCAGGCAACCAGCGTGGTGCCGGTATGGGTATGACACCCCGGTGAGTGGCCTGACCCTCAACAAGATGGGGCACCACCAGCACAGATGATCACTGTAACGCACCAGAGCACGAGTCCTCTCTTTTTCACTCCAGGGTACATCACAGCAAGCCAATACACCAGGTGGTGCAAAGGCAAGATGATGCCAACCCATCTTCCTTGCTTCCTCGGAGGGATCCCATGCCCACCTGTAAAAAACGCAGCCTGTAGGTCGTGTGTGCAACAAGAGATGGGAGCCAACTTCATACAGAATAACTTACAAACGAATCCACCCTACAGGGATCTTTATGTGTAGCAAGGCAACAAGCTCTGCTCTCGTAGCTCCTTCTGCTTTCACTCTATGATTCAGTCCTTAAAAACTTCTCCACTAACTTCCCCAGCCGCCACGCACCCTGAGTTCACAGCTCTCCCACACATCAGAGCAAAACATGCCATGCCAAGCCACAGAAGAAGGCGCACAGGCACTCTGTAAGCCACTATCCTCTTACCCGGACGCTTCCAGTACCTGGGTGGGCAGAGTGCCTTGGAAAGACACACTCACTTATATTGTTTTAAGTTCACCTGCTGCTCTGGCCTTGTTCTCACATCTCATGTGCAGAGCGAGACACTCGAAGTGCCGAGAACACCGCACTCATCCCCACAGCAACGCAGAGGTCCAAGGCGTTATTCCTAACTTCCAGAACATGCATGCTTCTGCCTCACAATTTGTCACACAACGCCACTGTTGGAGGCTTGCAACTTGTCTGCTTCACTCACAGTATGACATCCTGCACTGTACGTGGCTGACTCTTCACTGCATCGAGGCTACGGCCATTCTGCATGCTGCAGCACTCTTTCAGAAGAAAAGCAGCCAGACATCTCCCCAGACAACTTTAACCCTTTTGCCCATCATTTCTTCCCTGTCTGTCTGCCTTGGGAGCAAATTAGGATTTGGGTACAGGACAGCGCTTAAGCACTTGCTCATCTTTAGGCACACAAGAAGCTGTAGAGAGTTCAGCTGGATTACTCATTCACTTGAATTTCAGACTTACTATGCAGAAGGTTCACCGAGCCCTCCTTAAATGGCAAAGATGCAATGCTGTGTTCTCCAGGCTCAGCTCTGTGCATCCCAAGGAAGCTGAGAAAGAAACGGATTCTCTGAAAAAGCACCAAAGTGTAACTGTGCTAGGGAAGGCATAACTCTCATTCTCCAAAAAACAGCCTGCAGGATCAGAAGTGATGGAGAACCACCACAGCTTTAAAGGAAGCTTAAACAACCCTAAAAACCAGCAGTCTTACTGTACGTGGGCAAACAAGCCACTGAGGAAGCGTCCAGCAGATGATGTGAAGTCCCCATTACCACCATTCTACTCCTTGAAGTATGTTTTTAGACATAAATACCACTTGGATCTTAACCATTT
This sequence comes from Steatornis caripensis, assembly GCA_013398225.1. Lineage (NCBI taxonomy): Eukaryota > Metazoa > Chordata > Aves > Caprimulgiformes > Steatornithidae > Steatornis > Steatornis caripensis. The sequence continues at coordinate 512,391 of VZSC01005639.1, forward strand.
TTGTGGCTCATTTCTGGACCTCTCCACCACCACATTTCAAATTCAACAGCATTATGCTGTTTCTGAATGGTTTCTAAATGCCAGAGGCAAAGACCAGCTCCCATACTAAGCTAGGCATTTCAATATCCTCACAAGATAAGTACAGGCCTTGGCCCCGAGTCCAGGATGATGATGATAATGCGTAAGAGGCAGGTAAAAGTAGAAAAGATGGGGGAGATGGACTGTAAAGATAGGCGTAACTGCAATAAGCAGTTCAGAGTAATCTCCAGAGCTGGGTGGAAAGGATGCTAACTTCAGTCTATAATTACAAACAATTCTTTTCAACCATTTCTCTGTTTGATTATCAGTTATGACTGCAAAGTAAAGAGAACAACCCTTGGTCTAACTGGCTTTTTTCTCCTGGATTTCAGTGTCAGGGTTGACACGAAACTCCCAACTTCAGGCCTCTCCAAGCTTCAGTGTCCCATCAGTAAAATGGCAAGGGTAATTTTCTTTCACCTCAGGATGGCACTGCAAAAACAGTCACTCCAACTTGCAAAGCACTCCAATGAAAGAGCTAAGAGCACCCCAGAAAAGCACAAAAGGAAATTAATAATTCTACATTCAGTCCCGAGTCTGAATAGTACTTAGTAAATAAGGCTTGGGGACACAAGCTGCACAAAAAGAAAAGAAACTGAATAGCTGCTCATTAAGTATCACCGTCCACTCTGGGCACAAAGAGCAGACACTCTGGCAATGAAGTGGCTATATCATAATATTTGCTTGCAGGAGCGGCAAATTAAGGTTTCATCGACGACCTTCATTATGGCATTTCATAGCTCTGGAGCACTTGGACTTTCCAACTTTAATACCATTTTTTAACCAAGTGCATTGCTCATAATTAACTACAGGACTGCCACGTGGCTGCCGCAATCACTATCTGTTTCTTTTGGGAAATCCAGATTAAAGCCTTGTCTTGGCCTCAGTAATAGCTTGAAGTATCTCCAAAGATTTGCCCAAACCCATGAGAAGCAAATCAAGTCTTTACCTCAAGCAATGAGGTGTATTAAATTCAAGCCAGCTGATGTCCTTTGGGGCTGAGCTGAAACAGGAACGCTGCTGACACCCAGGCGAGTGAGGCAGGGGAGATGCAGCAGCTGGAGTTACAACCACTTATCAGCTGCTAATCCAATCACTCTCCCAACCGAGTTGCTGCGCACCGCACACTGTCTGGGAGACTCCTTGCTTTCATTCAAGCTTGCCTCATTAAGTGGAGTAATTCAAGTCTGTTAAGGTGAGGTAATAAACTGCTGAAACGGAGAGCTCCTTAGGGTACATGCACACAGCACATGGAAGATGCACATATGCATTACTGCAATAGGAACCACCGCAGCTGGGGTACAATGAACACAGCAACTGCAGCAGGACCACCTGCAAGTCCCCTGTAAAGCACCCCAAGTTTCTCTTCCAAAAAAACCAACCACTTCACCAACCTGAGGTTCATGCAGCCAGCCACATTGCTGGAAAAGCCCTAGAGGAGATACTTCCAAGTTTGCTCTGCTCTGCTTAACTAAGGCTTGGAGCTGGACCGCTTTTACCCTGCTGTGCAGTGCGTCCCTACCCACCCCACTGCACTCCACAGCCCCTTCTTCAAGGTCTGCGGCACGATCTGCCAGCCTCCTCCATCCTGCCTGCCTTCGCCCAGCTGGCGAGGCTGGTCCCACAACAAAGCAGTTGGGTCCTGGTTCCTCAGCACTGTTACAGCCCCCAGCATATGTGCCTCCCGAAGCCCTGGCAGAGGCTCTCCAGATGGAGGAGAAATCAGGAGCAGAGGCAGATGAGGAGACGGCTGCAGCTCCCTGCAATGAGAAACACTGGCCTAAGAAAGGGAGGGGGAGTTACAAATTGATGCTTAAACAAGACCTGACTCTGTAATTCGGAGCTAACAGGGTAGTTTACTGAATGTTAATTAAATCCTCAGTGCCTGTTACCAACTGTGGAGATCAACTTATTTTAAAATTAAATAAGCAATAAATGCTTAGATGAACTTCTATTAAATTTCACCCAGTGAATGAAGTATGTGGGGCTTTTAATAGACATTAAACAAGATAGTTATGGCAAGTTAGTTGATACTTTATTACCTAAAGATAATGGCCACATTAAATCTCAACTAACTATTCCACTGGCAGCACAATCATCCAAGACTTGGCAGAAGTTTGTCTGCCTTGAAGCATCACTGGGCAGGGGTAGCAGGGGCAGGAAGGCAGCCAAATGCTGAACGGCACCCACTTGAGGATGCTCAAGTGCATAAGCCCACTTAGACACAAAATGAGATCCCTCCCAATCAGATCTGGAAACCCCAAAGAGGGCTGACAGGGGCTCTCACACAGAAACAAAGCTGGCATAGATCAGAGACCCTCAAGCATCTCAACCCCCTGAAAAAAACCCAATGAAGCAATTTACAGGGTTATTGAGGAATCACTACTACAAGGTTCCCTTACGGCATCAAGGGCAACAGAAAACATCCTCACTAACAGCGGGCAACACTCAAAAGTTTGCATCTTTTTCTAACAAAAGGTTATCAGCCCACAACTCCACCAATGTTTGTTTTCCTTTCCTGAGCGTATTGCGATAGTTTGGGAGCCCTTCTGAGTGACTCACACGTGTGTCACTGTCACCCACAGATCCCAACAACAGATACTGACAGTCTAAAACGACAGAGACTTGCTGACAGCTACTTAAAAATGATCATTTTCATGCCAGCCCTTGCGCTTGCTCAGAACGTGATCGAAACCAGCTCTTTGAGATGAAAGCAGAATCTCCACCAAGGTGTCTCTACCGGTAACCTTAATCACAACAATTAAGTGCGTTTAGCGANGCCTAAGAAAGGGAGGGGGAGTTACAAATTGATGCTTAAACAAGACCTGACTCTGTAATTCGGAGCTAACAGGGTAGTTTACTGAATGTTAATTAAATCCTCAGTGCCTGTTACCAACTGTGGAGATCAACTTATTTTAAAATTAAATAAGCAATAAATGCTTAGATGAACTTCTATTAAATTTCACCCAGTGAATGAAGTATGTGGGGCTTTTAATAGACATTAAACAAGATAGTTATGGCAAGTTAGTTGATACTTTATTACCTAAAGATAATGGCCACATTAAATCTCAACTAACTATTCCACTGGCAGCACAATCATCCAAGACTTGGCAGAAGTTTGTCTGCCTTGAAGCATCACTGGGCAGGGGTAGCAGGGGCAGGAAGGCAGCCAAACGCTGAACGGCACCCACTTGAGGATGCTCAAGTGCATAAGCCCACTTAGACACAAAATGAGATCCCTCCCAATCAGATCTGGAAACCCCAAAGAGGGCTGACAGGGGCTCTCACACAGAAACAAAGCTGGCATAGATCAGAGACCCTCAAGCATCTCAACCCCCTGAAAAAAACCCAATGAAGCAATTTACAGGGTTATTGAGGAATCACTACTACAAGGTTCCCTTACGGCATCAAGGGCAACAGAAAACATCCTCACTAACAGCGGGCAACACTCAAAAGTTTGCATCTTTTTCTAACAAAAGGTTATCAGCCCACAACTCCACCAATGTTTGTTTTCCTTTCCTGAGCGTATTGCGATAGTTTGGGAGCCCTTCTGAGTGACTCACACGTGTGTCACTGTCACCCACAGATCCCAACAACAGATACTGACAGTCTAAAACGACAGAGACTTGCTGACAGCTACTTAAAAATGATCATTTTCATGCCAGCCCTTGCGCTTGCTCAGAACGTGATCGAAACCAGCTCTTTGAGATGAAAGCAGAATCTCCACCAAGGTGTCTCTACCGGTAACCTTAATCACAACAATTAAGTGCGTTTAGCGATTTTTTTTTTTTTTTTCACATCTGGATTGGAAACATCGCAAGACATGCCTGCCCTGCTCAGAAGCAGGAGTAACAGAAAGAGCCAAACCCTGCACTCCACTAACCCCCACTTCTTGGGCAGGCACAAGCTCTCAAAAAGCTTTTAAACTTTGTGGGGTTTTTCTGGTCTGTGGTTTTTGTTTTGATTTATTGTTTCTTTTCTTTGTTTCCATTTTAAAAAACAAAAAGCTCCCTAAATTAAAAAGAGGAAAACAGAGCTCTTAGGACTTTACCGATGCTCTCCTCCAGCATCCCACTGCACATGTGAAAGCCAATAGCAACATCTTCCCTCCAATCCCTCCTCTGGAACTGTTGGTCGNCCCTCCCAATCAGATCTGGAAACCCCAAAGAGGGCTGACAGGGGCTCTCACACAGAAACAAAGCTGGCATAGATCAGAGACCCTCAAGCATCTCAACCCCCTGAAAAAAACCCAATGAAGCAATTTACAGGGTTATTGAGGAATCACTACTACAAGGTTCCCTTATGGCGTCAAGGGCAACAGAAAACATCCTCACTAACAGCGGGCAACACTCAAAAGTTTGCATCTTTTTCTAACAAAAGGTTATCAGCCCACAACTCCACCAATGTTTGTTTTCCTTTCCTGAGCGTATTGCGATAGTTTGGGAGCCCTTCTGAGTGACTCACACGTGTGTCACTGTCACCCACAGATCCCAACAACAGATACTGACAGTCTAAAACGACAGAGACTTGCTGACAGCTACTTAAAAATGATCATTTTCATGCCAGCCCTTGCGCTTGCTCAGAACGTGATCGAAACCAGCTCTTTGAGATGAAAGCAGAATCTCCACCAAGGTGTCTCTACCGGTAACCTTAATCACAACAATTAAGTGCGTTTAGCGATTTTTTTTTTTTTTTTCACATCTGGATTGGAAACATCGCAAGACATGCCTGCCCTGCTCAGAAGCAGGAGTAACAGAAAGAGCCAAACCCTGCACTCCACTAACCCCCACTTCTTGGGCAGGCACAAGCTCTCAAAAAGCTTTTAAACTTTGTGGGGTTTTTCTGGTCTGTGGTTTTTGTTTTGATTTATTGTTTCTTTTCTTTGTTTCCATTTTAAAAAACAAAAAGCTCCCTAAATTAAAAAGAGGAAAACAGAGCTCTTAGGACTTTACCGATGCTCTCCTCCAGCATCCCACTGCACATGTGAAAGCCAATAGCAACATCTTCCCTCCAATCCCTCCTCTGGAACTGTTGGTCGTGAAGTTATTTCAAGCCCTCTATTTTCCTACACATAACCCACACTCTTTAAAGGTACCGTTCCTTGCGAAGGCCATCTCTCAGATAACCCACATCCTTAGATAAGCTATGGTTTCCGTCTCCCCCGCTCCTGCCCGCTTTTGAAGCATGACTGCAGTTCCAGTAAGCTCTCTAGCTTTTAGCAGAATTACCCTGCTACGAGANAAGGTTATCAGCCCACAACTCCACCAATGTTTGTTTTCCTTTCCTGAGCGTATTGCGATAGTTTGGGAGCCCTTCTGAGTGACTCACACGTGTGTCACTGTCACCCACAGATCCCAACAACAGATACTGACAGTCTAAAACGACAGAGACTTGCTGACAGCTACTTAAAAATGATCATTTTCATGCCAGCCCTTGCGCTTGCTCAGAACGTGATCGAAACCAGCTCTTTGAGATGAAAGCAGAATCTCCACCAAGGTGTCTCTACCGGTAACCTTAATCACAACAATTAAGTGCGTTTAGCGATTTTTTTTTTTTTTTTCACATCTGGATTGGAAACATCGCAAGACATGCCTGCCCTGCTCAGAAGCAGGAGTAACAGAAAGAGCCAAACCCTGCACTCCACTAACCCCCACTTCTTGGGCAGGCACAAGCTCTCAAAAAGCTTTTAAACTTTGTGGGGTTTTTCTGGTCTGTGGTTTTTGTTTTGATTTATTGTTTCTTTTCTTTGTTTCCATTTTAAAAAACAAAAAGCTCCCTAAATTAAAAAGAGGAAAACAGAGCTCTTAGGACTTTACCGATGCTCTCCTCCAGCATCCCACTGCACATGTGAAAGCCAATAGCAACATCTTCCCTCCAATCCCTCCTCTGGAACTGTTGGTCGTGAAGTTATTTCAAGCCCTCTATTTTCCTACACATAACCCACACTCTTTAAAGGTACCGTTCCTTGCGAAGGCCATCTCTCAGATAACCCACATCCTTAGATAAGCTATGGTTTCCGTCTCCCCCGCTCCTGCCCGCTTTTGAAGCATGACTGCAGTTCCAGTAAGCTCTCTAGCTTTTAGCAGAATTACCCTGCTACGAGAGCGAGAGCAAAGGGAGATGATGAAGCTACCGGGGTAAGAGAGCAGGCTATAGAGGACCAAACGCAGGAAAGAACATCGTTGTCCTGCTCATGCGTGCACACAGCAAACACAGACGCTGAATCCCAGAGTTCTGGTGGGTCATGTAGGTAGACTTGGTATTCATATTGCTTCCATAAAGGTTTCTCTCCATCAAAAAAAGTAACATACCTAAAAAGCATGGATATACCTAAAGGAAATGCAGATTTCTTCGCCATCCCAATGCCATTTTTAAAACTCTCTATGCATCTGCAGGGACTTCCCTCCAACTGAAGGGATTACCAAGGCTGCCACAGACTGCACAGGGAAGAGCGTGGACGACCAGCCGGAGGTGAAACCCAGCGCAGTCCAGGGCCAGCCAGAGCAGAGGATGTGGATGCTGCCCAGAGCCACATCAGGGCCCGAAGAGTTTATTAGGAGAAAGGCAGAGCTGTGGGGGTCAGGCTTTCAGAAGCTTGACGAGGAATGAAATGCCACCGAGGATACATTGTTCGCACAACCATGACGGGCAAAGGAATAGAGAAACCACTGCGGGAACCCTGAGGGTATGTGTTTCCACAGACGCACGGAAACTGTCTTCTTGCAAACAATTTGTCATCCACCCAAGCTACTGCTTTTCTCCAGCTACAGTCAGCAAGAGACGTTTCAGAGAAACCTGCACAAAACAGTATCTTCTTTCCAATTAGATGTTTACAACGTAAGAGCCATCACCATCAGCTGGTATAACTCTGAATGTACATGACGTTCGTACAACTGTCCCATCTCCTTCCCAGACTTGGCTGAGTTCTTGTCCTTAGCAACGTTCTGTGTGACAAATGCCACCATTTAGTTACACGGAAAAGCGCTTCATTTTGAATCAGCCACTTTCACCTTGGTTTGCATTGGCACAAAGGAACAGAGACCCCTTTTCCACTCACAACAGCACTCACTGTTTCTGTGACACCTTTCTAAGATATCCTTTATATGGGAGTGATCCCAAACTACTGGGCAAACTCCCTCAGGTTTTCCAGCTCCCCACCATTTTTAACATCCCTCTCCCAAGCCACATGCACCAGGCTTGCCTGATCAGAAGGGAATCACTGAAGTTTTATAGTCAGACATTATACAGACGAACTCAAGCAGCAATTTTAACAAACAAGGCAAAAATCAGGCTTCAAAATCAAGTGGCGTCCCCACTCTGACCATGAACCCGCACACTGCAATTCGTACTATGAGTTATAATTTAAAATACACACCAATGATCATATTATATATTTAAAAGCACTCCAGCACGACTGAGACTATTGGGTGCCTTGCAAAACCCACTAGTCCAGCTCTTGAGCTTCACCCCTGAACATCCTAGAGAAATGAGTGCTTTGGCAAGGGCTACACATCTGAATCTACACTTTCATTACTTGAAAGCTTGAATTACACCACACCGGTTCCTGATTCTGGTAGGACATAGCCCACTACCTCTCACTAACACAGGACAGCTGAAGATGATACTCAGAGCAAACCAACTTTGAGATCCGATGTGCTCTGCAAGTTTCCATGAGACAGGGCAGCTAAACGGCATAGAAATCTGGGATTTTCTGTACGTTAACCAAGACTGCCAGGATACGGGATCTGAAACCCCCAGTCTAGAGGCAGGTTTTTTGCCGGTTTGCCCTGGTTTCACTAGAGCACATCACAGATTATCACTCAGCACTTTCGCCCCCTCAAGCTGGGTGACTGCTCATCCAAATGGCAACTAACAGAAGGGGACAGGACCCACAGAGCTGGAGCCTGCACCAAGGTGGGCATGCTCACCAGTATCCTGCCTCAGCACCCAGGCTGACGTCCAAAGATGCTCCAAAGGTGAAAAATCTCACTTCGGTGAAATGGAAATTGGAGCTTCTCTGCCCCAGCTTACAGGGAAGCTGCTGGTACCAACCACACCAGGCGACTGGGATTTGCTCGATGCAGACAACGGCGCAACGACAAAAGCTGTAATCCTCACTGACCCAGGCACCGTGGAGCCTGCACAACGGCAATGCATTGGAGTTTGGGGCTGTACCTACAGAAACTTCAAAGAGACACAGTTTTAGCTTCATTTTTCTGGATGCATCCTCCATTTCCACCCAGGAGTTTACCCAGGCAGCATACAAGGGCCACATACTCCTGGCCGCAACTTCTGGATGGCAGGACCGCTGGCAACACAGGACACGTGCACGGCCAACATGCCCACAGCCTCCACCCAATGCACACACTCTGGGGCAGACTTTTGGAAACAGGGCATTAAATATCACTCAAGTGCACAAGGAGCACGTTTTCACAGTCCAACAGACTCATCGCACACCATCTACCCACTACCGAAGGCCCTCTCTCCAGCCACGAGACTCCCAAAAACCTTACAGTGACCTTCAGCAACTCCTGTGCTCCAAACAGGCCCTCCAACCACAGGGCCGGGAGAAGAGCCTGCAAGGACCCGAAGGCAGGAGAGCCCCCAGCACTGTAACTGATGAGGACTTCACGCTGCCACCATCCTGGACCAGGTTCCCTCAACTTGGTAGCTTTTCCCAACAACAGCCAACACAAGCTGACTCAGATGAAGAAAAAAGAAAAGCCTGAAGAAAACAATTAAAGGAAAACTATATATGAAACTCAGCAATTAGAGGGCGGCAGGGCTGAAGGCCCCGTTAGCAGCACTAGCACCTCACTGGAGCTGCAGGCAGGATTAGACACTGAGGGTAGGAGCTCTCTGCCAGGTGACTCTATGGCCACCACCCACACCATCACCTGCTGACAGCCCATCCTGCAGGGAAAAATCCTCCAACAAAGGCTAAATAACTGAAAGAGGGGAATAACAGAGCTAATAAATTTAGAAGCGATAGAATGAAAGGTCACGGGGTGGGCAGGGAGTAGGCCAACAGGCAGAGAGAAGTTTTCAACAGTAAATCTTTGTGCTGATGGAAATATTTCCCAAGGAAAATCCCGTATTCCACAGTATTATTTCACCCTGCCTGGACCACTCCTGCTGCAGCAAGCATGGGGATAACCAGAAGGTCCCTCACATCCCCAAACTGCACTGCTGTGCAGCAAGCTGGGCTACACACAGGACAGCGACGAACATTTTTCAGTGTGAACATGGTTGGGAACGTACAGATGAAATGCTGCGTCCCATTTTCAGGCTCCAAGCACTCCCCTGCCTTCCCAATATCCTGTATCTGCAATTACTTGGTGAGCCAGCTCCCAGGACTCTAGGGACTCCCTGTTCTCTCTCAGATCTTGCCCCAAAAATCATTCCTGGAAGGTGTAAGCACAAAATCCACAGGTAAGCCAGTCCAAGGAATCAGAGAAATTCTTAAGTCTAGAGCGTTTCCAAAAAACTTAAGACTTCTATGTGAGACCCTGCATTTCACATGGGCCAAAACCACTTTCTGCACAGGGGCCACGGTGTCGTGGATGTGTACGAAGACACATCAGCAAGCCTGATGGTTCCCGCAAGCTCTTAAAATTTTGTGTATCAACTGCCAAGCAAGATAGACACCAAACAGGAACCCAACCGAAAAAACAAACCACTGGGCCAAAAAGCCTACTCGTACAGGCATAAAAAAACAAACAAACAAACAAGAATCAAAACAGAGCAGGAGAATCCAAGGCTCGTTTGTTTCACCAGCGGGGCCAAACTGCACCTCGAGGTACAGTAGCCAGAGCAATTACAGCATGAGTTTCTCCATCAACACCTCCTACTCCCGAGAACTGCCTTCTCCCCAGCACAGCCCCAGGGCGTGGAGAGTGCTCCTGAACAATGGCAGGAACACGACTTGCCTGTTCAAAAGGGGAGGACAAGAGAAGGTGTAGGGGGGAAAAAAAAATACTTCAAAAAATAAAAGCCCAGGGTGACGTAAGGGTGCGGGAAACTTTTACGTCCTTACCTGCTGGGGGAGAGGGGGCCTTCCCTGGCGTATAAAAAGCTACCAGGGCTTTACTCAACTTGTTATTTACCACCGAGCCCCGGCCCAAGGGTCGGCCGGCGCAAGGTGCGGCGCTGGCGGGGCAGAGCCGCTGCCGCCGCGGGGGCGGAGGTGGCCCCCGCCCGGGCCAGGTGCACCTGCGGCCGGCAGCACCGCGCCGCCGAGCCCCGGCCCCCCGGGGAGGAGGGAGCGGGGGGGAGACTCCGGCCCGTGGGCAGCCCCCGCCCGGCGCGGAGGGGTGAACGTGCAGCGGAGCCGCTGAAATACCGGGGAAGTTTCCCCCCCACCCCACACCCGAGAGCTGCCCCGCCCCGCGGCCGAGCTCGCACCGGGCCGGGTCCCCCAACCCCGCGGCGGCCTCGGCGCCCTGGGCGGAGGGAGGAGCCAGGCG
>VZSC01005639.1:523481-548237 GCA_013398225.1 Steatornis caripensis
CCGGTACCTCGGGGCGGGGGGGGAGCGACGGGGCTGGAGGCAGCCTCGGCCCTGCGAGCATCACTTTCCTGCTCTGTACTTGGGGGGCGGGAGGGTGTCAGGCCCAGAAATGCGCACCGGGGCTTGCAGTATTCCAGCTTTTCACGGAGTTCTTGGTGCTTTTCCAACCAACTTTTTCTCTGTTCTTCCCCAACCGGGGCGCATGAAAAGGTGGGGGGAGGTAAAAGATGCTCGGAGCTACAGAGTAGCTGGCTGCTCGGAGGTTCAAAACAAAACCTGTCGAGCATACTGAGAGGGGGAAGGGAAAGTGTGCTTTCTGATCGCTTTGTGTTTGATTGTTTTGCGGCTGTTTGTAAGGACTGCAATTAAAATAATTCGAATTTTGAGTGCGATTATTTGTATAATGGAATGTTTCCCCTTAAGTAGCCGTTGGGTATCTGCATTTGCCCTGAAGAGAAGGGGAAGACAGAAGGGTTACATCGTGTTCAGGCTGTGGAGGGGAGAGTTGCCAAGCCTTACTCATTTGGAAAGAGATTTCTGGATGAGTTTTTAAGCACTTTAAATGTATTTCATTTTAACAATAAAGGGCTCTGCTGTGCACTTTCAAAAGATGTTTACAATCTTATCCCATTACCAGCTTTAATGTCCACAATCACCACTTGACAGCTCCAGAAGGGAAAGTTTGCACGTACGGACCCAAAAAAGGACATTAAGTGCCTAAAAAGACAGGAGCTGGAGCATAGGGTCGTGATCCATCTTCCCTCCCCCTTCCCTGGCTGCCAGAGCGGCTAAAGCAAGAAAGAGTGCTCCCAGGTTGACCTGAGCACTCTGGCAGATCAGAGACCCCCAAGAGATGCCACCCCACCCCGACGGGCACCCCTTCCCCAGCAGGCCCTGCAGCAGGGGGAGCACGATATATCCCAAATTCACTCCTCAGTGCAAATCGCTTTTCTGTGGTTGATTTGGTGTCCTGTGCCAGCCCCCCCCATACCAGGGGTGCTAAATTCCTCCCAAGGGATGGAGAGGGCTGTCCGTGCCAGATGCTATCTTAGAAGCACTGCAGCTAAATCTGCGTGAGCCTGTCAGTCACAGCCACAGACGTTTTCTAAGCATTATGACTATGACTAGAAATAACCCAGCCTTGTCCTACCCGCCTACCCTGTGTTTAAACTCTGCTGAGATCAAAAACCAAAGCAGAATAGTGCATGAGTCCACAGGGCACCGTGCCGTAGCTGTACCTAGAGTGCCTATAGCGCTCTGCGAATGTGGCCTGTTGTGAAATACATGGGCATGGCTGCTTTCTAAAGCACCAGTGAGTGAGACCATAGCACCACCACAAGCTGAGCAGCCAAAGCCTTTGCCCAAGGCCCTGTAAACCTGGGTTTGGTTCCCTCCCTGGAGAACCTACGGTTCAAGTGTCTCCTTCCAGCTGAGCGCTTTGAGCACCAGGCTGCAAGGTCATGCTCTTTCTTCACTGCGCTCCAAGGAAGACTCACGATGGTATTTTCTGCTGCAGGGGTCAGGCGGTCATCACGAGGGACTTCCTGGCACTGTTGTCTGTCAACCTCAGCGTGGCGGGTCTCTTGATGAAGTCCTGATTTGTAATGCTCTGGAGAAGCAGATTTATAGGGGGATCATTGCCTGGTTGTTTTTCTTCTCTGATCAATCTTTCTTGAAAATCTGCAACAACCCTTGTGTCAACTCGTATCTAGGGGAAGCATCTGAAAACTAAAAGAAACTCTTTGGCCCAAGATGAGAGACAAGCGTTCTCCATCTAGTATTTCAGAGAAAACCAGTGGTCAAGTATTTTCCTTGTCCTGTATCCAACAATTATTGCTTCTTTATCCATCAAGCTCATGCAATTTTCCAGTTGTGTTAACAGAAGAGAGAATACTTTGCCCATCCGTAGCAGCCTCCTTTGAATGATCTAAAAGGTTTCAAGCTTTGAGCCTCCAGAACGTGAGATAGTAACTACTACTACCACCTCCATTTTGCAGGTAGATGAACTGTGACTAATCTTCTGCAGCACAGCAGCAGAAGTTTGATTTGCAGCCCATTACCCATGTAACGCGCTGCCCAGAATGGTCACTGCCTTGTCAAGCACAGCATGAATTTGCTATTTTTTTCAGTTACCTATCACGACCAGTATCGTACACTTTGGAAATGAAAGTAGAAAATTCAAGGTGTTGAGCCTGGCTGTGAAAATCTGCTCTTTGCCTGGAAAGGATCAAAAATACTGGCAACGTGCAATCATTCCTTCAGTAATATCTACCACACCCTGCACCATAGCAGCAAAATGAATTAAACAGCAGAAGACTGAAATGCCTGACATTGCATAGGCCACTCAGGAGGCAGTAACACCAGAGTCAGCCTCGGCCAATATTAATTCAAGGAAATTAAGTTTTTTAGTGGTTAAGGTTCATGACTAGAAGCCTGGAAACCTGGCCTCTGTTCCTACTTCTCCTGTGTTGCACGGCTTTTGACCAGTTGCTTCACCTCCCCATGTCTGCTTTTCAGAGATTGGGCCTCTGCTTTTGGTGAGATTTCAGATGTAAAACCATAAAAAAATAAAAAGGAAGGGAAGAGTCCTTGGGAAGCCATGGGAATTCATCCCTTGGGCCGTAAAGCAGAAGCAGCATTGCCTAAACCATACCTGACGAAGGTTCACCTACCCTGTTCATAAGGATATCTAGAAGATCCATTCCAGAGCTTCACAGTTAGCATAACTTTCCTTATCTCTAACCCAAGCAATTTTTACTGCAATTCAGCTCTTAATGAGATGAAGTTGTGGGGATCTGACGTATTCCCTCACTAGCAACAATTCCAGAACAACAGGAAAGTCGCCCACCTGGTGAACTAATCCTTCCGTGGGTAAAAGCCAGAGAGGCTGGAAAACACACTAAGCACGTGTTCTTGGGAGAGTTGCCACCTAATTTTCAGACAAAGATCAGATGCAATTAGCCTTAGATCAACTGGAGACTCCTCTGCCCCAAACCGCAGCACTTTTCACCCACCTCGCCATGAGGACGCCCATTTCCATCAAGACACACACTGCAGCAGCACACTTGAGCCTTCAGTCTCCAAAGGGTATTCTTGGAAGCACATGCAAAATCTGAGCATTCCTGTGGCACTGGGAAAGGAATGAGGAATGAGGAAACACCATCATGGATACTAGGCAGACAGGCGAGAAAAGACTCAACCTGCAAGTCTGAATTTATTTCCAACAAGAGTGCGTGTGCCTGATTTAGAGATACACATGTGCTTGCTGCCTGGTGGAAGGAATCTAGGAGCAGCAGTGGGCCAAGCTTTGTCATTCCCCATTTTGCAGGTATGTTTGCATCCAGACAGGAAAGCAAGGCACATACTGTAAATTAGTAAATCACAGATTACCAACAGTGATCAAGTCTGGGCCAGAACCCTCAGGGAATCTGCACTGATGAGAAATACAATTTGCAACAACACCGCACAACTTTCCATGAGTGTGTCAGAGAGAGCGACCATTGTCAAACCCCTCTGCATCTCTGTACACATCTGTGAGTTACATGTAGTTCACCAGATGCTCAGTTTGACCTGGAGATTAGTTCTATCTGATTCCGTATCATTTTGCTGTTGGCCATGGCTTTACTTCCTGGCCACAGCTCAGGAAAGTATAAACCTCCCTGCACCCATTTCAGGCTCTGCTCCCTGCTCTGCTCTATCTACCGTCCGGGCCATAGCTGCCTCTGCAACACTTGAAAGAAATGGTAAAGCTTTGTAAAACTGCTAAATCCCAACACTGGAAAATGCAGTTGAGCAACATGCCAGTGTAGCATACTTAATTTTAAGGACATATTTAAATCCAGTTTGAGCCCAAAAATATTTTAGCTTAGGTTTAAGGGTTCTGTTGAATAGGGGTGGATTTAAGGATTGAAGTGTTTTGCTAGACTGGATCTTTGGTTAATGAGGAAGGAGGGTTGCTAGTGCCTGGAAGAAAGAATTGCCTGGAGCTCTGTGGCCACAGGCAGGGCATAACTAGCACAACTCCATTTTTCTAATCAAATCTGATGAATTTAGCACATAGAATTGATAAAGAAGTTGACAATTTCATTAAGAATCCTCACTCTCCGGGTCTCAGCTTAGTGGGGGAAAAAAAAGCAGGTTTATAGTATCTCATCAGAGTCATGTGATATAATTAAAGCAGAAGTCACTAGACTTTGTATTTTATACCATCTGGTATTTTGCACGATATCTCGCTAATGGTGAATGTCTCATGTCCAGATTTTAGCACTGAAATCGTGAGTGCTTTGTTTTACAGGAGTTCACACTGAATAAACAAAGAAGTACCCCAGTCTTAAATGTTTGTGGTAACAAATATTTTGGGGGCCATTTTTGCATAGGCTCTGACCTCCGTTTTGAGAATCAAAGCAAAAATATTGAATGTACTAAGCAGATGTCTTCTCCTAGTGACAGCAAGATGAACAGAGACAGCTGGTTAGAAGAACAACAACAACAAAAACACATCATCATTCCTGCTTTGGCTCCAAAAAATCTTGGACTTGTTGTTAAGGAAGAAAGCTATGTATGTAAGAAGCCAAGAAAGACACAAATATTATTGAATCTGGTAGCATTTTAGTGAATGTGCTGGAAATAACCTAAGTAGGAAGAAAAACTGGATGCGCTCCATTGTTTATTAAAAGAATGCCTCTTCTTATTTCCACAGGGACCTATAGCCCATATCGTCATCAACACATTTACAAGATGTATATTTTAAATATGTTGCCTCACTCATCAATCTTGGGGGCTCTTCTTCTAAAATAAATAGAGTTACAGCATGTAAAAATGTATGCAGCCACATAAATATAATGTCTGCAATCTAGAAATGCCAACTGTGAATTTCACGTCTAACTCCTTCAGTCAGGGGAGACGGGTGCAGTGCAGGGACAGCTAGAGAGATCAGAAATATTAGAAAGGGAGGAGAAGAGAAAATTGGATCCCTCCTGGTGAAAAAATAAGAGCTATAATTCACAAAAAAAAGAAGAAAGAAAAAAAAGAAACCAAAATTAAAATATGAAGAGCTATTCTGGATGAAAAACAGTCTGAGCTGTGTTGGACAACAGACCAGGGAGGAGTTGTTTGACAAGACTGCAAAATAAGCCAGTGAACTTCTGGCCTCCCTGCACAGAGGTAAGGCACTCTTTCTCTTGATGGTTTTCATATGAATGAAACTTGAACTCTCTGCTTTGCCCCTGGACAACTCTGTTTCCCTGAGCTTTGGGCAGACTTGAGGGAATAACTACAGGATTGATGGGAAGAGTTTAAGAAATCAAAAGTTGTGCAGTTTGGCTGATGCTGATGACGAATAACTTGAGGTGGGCGTTCCAGGAGGAGTAGGTAGACCCAAATTCCATGCCATAAGATATAGCCTGGTGCGGTAGCAAAGGCCTGGATTTGCTGGCTCAGAAGGTGTCCATGGAGTGCTTCAAAATCCCTAGCTATCTCCTACAGAGGTCCTAAGTTGTTTAAAGCCTCAAAGAAACAAAGAATTTAAGATGGTATAAGGAATGAGAATTGAGGGGTGTGACCAATATGACAGACCAGCTTGTAAACAGAGGACAATGAAGACAAAAGGAGAGGACATGGCTGCTGGGTCTCCAGTTCTTGGCTGCCAGCTTCGCCCATTCTCAGCTACGTGATTAGGCAGTCTGTGTACCATCATTTTCTTTGTCGGAAACCAGGGTTAAGACTCCTGCTCTGCAACAGAGCAGATGTGGGACCTTGGGGAAGTTGCAGATTGAGCTAAACTGGAAACAGCTTCCACCATTTGCCAGTATCTTGGAGAGTCTGGAAGCTCTCCCATCTCTATTGTGACAAAAACAGGACTTCTCAACATTTTGGAGGACTTTTCCCCCTTGTAATAAAGGACAAAAAGCACGCAATGAAAAACAAATCACAGTGCCAGAACTGACTGAGGATCAAGGCACCATTCTGCCTGCTTTAATTCTCCATCTTGCCAGCTTCAGCTCCAAGACCTAACCTGCAGTGTCCCAGCCACCCCAGGAATGACCATCAAGGACCATTTTGCCCAGAAATCCCACATTGATTCCAAGGAAACTTTTTCCTAGAGTGTCTTGCTGAAAGGGATGCGATCCCACAGGCACAACATGAAAGGAATCATGTCTGACAAATAAACATTTTCTAATGAGAAACATTTATCCAACATGTTCCTCCCCAGTGATTCTGGAGCTTTGTGCCTCAGTGCATCATGTGTAAAAAGAGACGACAGCCCTTCTCAGCCTCTGGGAGAATACACTCAGATAATAAAGTGACGGACTCGCTACCTCCATTAGTTACCCCAAGAGATCCGTATACATTCTAGCACATTAAGTATAGACTGAATCGAGAATTTTTATAGGCCTGTTAGAACCCACATGTTTGAACATGACCAACAACATCTCTGCCCATGGGCTGCTCCATCTGCTCCATTCCTCTGTGGGACACAGAGGTGACGCAGGGCACCCGAGCAGCCCTGGGCTTAGCTATCCCCGCACATACATTTCCTCACACCATCAAGAATTTGGATCACCGAGGAGCCAGCCCAGCCCTGCTGCCAGTGAGGTGACAGATCCCTGGCACTGGAGCTGGGCTCGAGCTGCTCATGAGCTGCTTGTGGCTAGAGAGGAATGTCTGCAGAGAGCTAAACCAGATTGCTCATAGATCTCTTCCAAATTGTTTGCCTCTAATCTAGCGGATAATTTGAGAGTAAACATGCATGGGGAGCACCATCTTCCTGCCCCGCTTCAGCATAAGAATCTGAGCACACTGAGTTTGTGCACAGATATTACAATATGGCTGCACTTGAGAAACCTTAGGATCTTGCTGGTGCCTTGGAAAGCGCGTAAGATGCCAGAGCCACCTATGTGTATCCTTTCCCCTCTTGCAGGACACGTCTACTTCAATTACTTGTTAGATGCTATAGACCCACCACAGCCACGGCAGCTGCAGGAGCTTAGGAACGGTCCGAGCAAGGGCTGGCACTCCAGACTGAGCTTGTGAATACAAAGTGATACGCTTACAGATATCTGTTTGGCACAGAGCTTTTTTAAAGGGTCATATGGCTTCAAAACTTAAGGCAAGCTGACAGTTTGGCGCAACCCGTAGTTTGCAGGCCCAGACCTTCTGCAGGGGAAAAAAAATATTTTTAGTTGGCATTTGCATTGTCCTGCCTACGTTTCAGCCACACAGTCACAGCATTTGCAGAACCTCTGGACGCCCAGCTCACGTGTTCAGCATCTCACCCTTCCCAAAAGTAGGCAGAAAAACGCCACTTTTCTCCACCATTAAATCAAAAGCTGGCTACACCCATGTGTCAGCTGTTTACCAACCCTCTTTTCCCTCCCTATGGGCAGCCAACCAGGGATAATGACCTATATCCTTGAAGTATTCGTTTTATTTAGCATTACAGAGAAGGAGCGTTTAAGGCAACAAGCAACCTAAGAATATAGCTGTTCCCACCCTATCTTACTATCATCAGAGAGATCAGCTTGTGTCTTCACTTGTGGGAAGAGAGCAGAACCAGCCAGCTCAACTCTTTGAATGTCCAAGACTTTGTCTGGGTTCTCTCCTGTTCTGCCTTTGTCCTAAACAGACTGGTTCCAGCGCCTTCCAAGTGAGACCTTTCACTCATGCTGTGCATTCAGATAGGAACAACAAGCTACTTGGCCTTGCTTTAGCTACATCAGCACTGCTCTGGAGATGCCCAGATGGGGTGGCCACTCTGCACACATGGCAGCAAGGTGCTGACAGAGAAGCTGAGTGTCACCATGAAGGGTTTGAAAGCACTGGGACTTTGTTGTGTCCACAGCATTGCAGCAGTTGACACTGTCGGTGTTGAATGCCAACTGGAAGTTGCGCGCAAGGGTCTGGGACTGGTACACATCCTGCATCAAGCCTCACCCCATGATGAGACAGGCAGGCAAATGAGAAAAATATGGTCCTGGCCCCTTCCTGTGATTAAATCATTATAATGGGTAAATATTTTCCTAGATAGAGAGCCGAGATAAAGGACTCGTGATGTCTGAGACAGAGTTTCGACAAGACTCGGAAGGACTATCCCTACCTTGTAGTTCTTTGTAATGTGCTCTTACCAAATAAATGCCTTTTTCCTAAAAATATCTAGGAAATTAAATGGGTGCTTGTTAATAGGTAAAGAAGAAGATGCGGGTCTCCCAGGATAAGCATAAGAACTGCAGCTCAGCTTTAGTCTACAGTCAAATCGTTCACGAGTAAATACACAGAATGGATTTAGTAACAGGTACAAAGGGTTAATTCCCAGAGGACACTATAGCTCTACACCATTCAGTCTAAATATTTACTAAGGAGCAGAGAAAAGTGTCTGAGTGGTGGAGGCAGAGTCCCAGAGACTGGCTCAGTGAAGTCTCTTTAATTAAAGAGCCTGTTGCCGCACGGAAAAATGATTGTGATTTTTCTGAAAAATGAAGATCAGAAAATGCTGTAGCAAGAAGTGATTAATCATTCCCTATTCCTTTTCTCGGCCTTATTCTTGATTTTCTGACCTCTGCTCTATCCTCTTCTTGGTGTTCCAATCTCACCCTGAGCTTTCTCAAGGTTTGGGGACTTCTGTAGTAGAAAAGCTGGTTTATAAGCCTCCTTAGTGGAAGGTTGTCTTTGAGGAACAAGTCTGACTTACATCTCACTTAATATCCAAGAATGTTCTCCGGTATTTGACCTCTTGGTGGCTGAAACAATATTCTTCAGACACAATAACCTTGGTGTTTCAAAGCTGTAACCAGCACCCGTAGAGTTTTTGAACAAATAAGCTCAGTGTTCCTTGATGCACTCTTAGTTACTGCTCCCACATTTGATTGCTTTGTAATTAAACTTGTAAAACATGTGATGGGGTTACACATGGGGGAAGAAAATGGTTTTAAAAATCAGGATAGGATGGGCTTTATGAGAGCTGCAGGACAAAGAAAAACCCACCTTTCTTTCTTTCTTCATTGTTTTCTTTGGAAGGCAGCCACCGAAGTTTCCTTGTCAGTAATACAGGGATTTGTAAATAGAACAAAGAGCTTCCTCACGCCGAGGCTCATTATATAACCCCAGCGCAGTCATGGTGTGTCTTCGCAGGCAGTTCCCTTGAACTTTGCATCTCGCTCCTCCTGAGAACAGTCCTGCATGCCAGCTTGAACAGATGTGGTTTCCTTTAGGAAAGGTTTTCTGTTAGGGTCATTCTGACTTCCCTTTCAGAGCTTTCCAGCCTCATGTGCTCTTTGCTCAAGGGATTACTGTGGTGGCCACTCACTCTGTGTGCTACTGTTAAGCTTCTCCTCACCTGCTGGCTGAGCTGAATGAACGCCGAAATCTCTGTTCCACAGAAAAATCTGACATTTCATGTTTTCCCGAATCAAAACGGAAAGTTGCAATTTCCTTTGACCGCAAATTCTGAGAAAAGTCATTTCAGAAAGAGCAAAATGGCCTCACTGCAGCCTTTTGTTTGGGTGTTACCTACAGGTTTTTATATGGCACTTAAGCTGGCTTAAAATGGATCACGTTCCAAGCAATCCCAAATGCACCCTGGCAGCACCCTCTGTGCCTGAAGACACCCAGGGAGCTGCGGAGATGTAAGGATGCCAGAGAGATGTAAGGAAACATTGCTGGAGATGTGATACTGAGCCAGATGCCATTTTGTCTCACCCGGTGCCCTAATTCTAGTATTGTCACTGCTTCGACTCCACCAGGGCACTTACGTACTTCAAGCATCTAAATTCTTATTTTCCAGCCTCACTGAAAGCAAAGACTTTTACTGTTTCTCACTGAGGATGTAACTGAAAGGCAACAGGTTTTACAAGCCCAGCATGATATTTCTAACACATTGAGTGTATATCAAATGACACTTGTGTAAAAGAGCACAGCTTTAAGAAGTTTTAACTAAATCAGGGCACAAGGCTGTGCAGACCCTCTTAATTTAAGTATCAATAGAGCTGTTTTTTCAGCTCTGGTTGGTTAGGCAAGTTTTTTTAAATGAACAAGAATAAGACGTTCTACAGCAGATAAAGAGCATCAAATACAAAATTTCACAGTGGTTGAACCGAGTTGAGATAAGCTTGTGTGTAGGCAGCTCTGAAGCAGCAACAATATAGCAGGAATAACGGCCCTACCCTCTGAACAAATGAGGAAAACAAAACAAAGAACAATGGAGGAAAAGCTGCTGCTACTTGGCCTTCATGGAAAAAAAGAAATGAAAAAAAGAGAGGGGGAAAAGAAACAGAAATGTACTTCAAGATCAAAATCTCATCAGGCTTAAAATCACTGTAACTCCCACACTACAACAGTTTGCAGGTCTAATAGACACAAAGTTGTTCCTTCACCCAAAAACCAAACGCGAAAGTCACGGAAACCCATCATGCCAACTCTGTGGCTGCTTTCCGGAGCAGAATCTCTTTAAATGTCAGTGTTCCCTTTGTTCTGTGCAGCCTTTATAATGAGTCTATCATCTGTTTGGTAAAAGATCCAATGAAATATGTAATAAGGTTATCTCACCATCTCTCTCTATTGTAAAGGCATATCTCTTCTTCCACTCATTAATTATTGTCTTCCATTTCCTGTGTCAGGTCTAAATTAGAAAACAGGGACTCAAGGCTTACGAGCTTAACAACTTACCATGTACCAGCTGAGCTGTGGTAACTCTCCGTGTGCTCCCTCTTAGCCCGTAATAAACAAAACCAGTGTGACTTTGCAGTGCATAGGCTTGCAATCTATGTGATTTAGCTTAACCTCCTTTTATTGCCAGCTAAGCTGACAGTGATAGTTACCATGGCTCAGCTGATGTTCAGTCCTCATATTGCAAGACTTTGTCTTAAAATCTTGGAAGCAGAGCTCTACCATTATAACCATCTGGAAAGCGACAATGATTTATGTGCTGTCAAAATACACTAAAAAAAAAGAAAAAGGAAAAAAAGGCAGCACAATTACACGATTATCGGCCAATGCTCCTTGGTTTGCAGTTTTTCAAGCATGAACTGCTTGAACTTTGGATCAAGAAGTGAAGCAATCTGTTTCTGAAGTGCAAACAGGGAAAAGTTAGATGAGTATTCTAGCAATTTCAGGCAAATACATCACAGAAGCAGCATGCTTAGCCTTTTTACTGTGCATCTGTCTGAGGTTTCCAGTAAGATTTCCCTGATATATAGTAAGAGTCAAAACTCTAATCTGTTTTAACTCTTTTTTATTGTCTCTGCAGCACTAACTTTGAAAAATGGCCTTGTCCTCAAAGAACTGCACACAGTCCATGTAGGGAAGCTGTTAAAATAAATGCATTACATAAAAATATTGCAGAGGAACTCGGCTCTGAGAGTTTGGGAGCTACAACATATAGATATAAAACAGAACGGCTAAAGTATGAGTGGAGCTCATACTCCAGGAGAGAAGAAGGGAAGTCCCCCGTCTGGCAGTTGTTGCACATGATCTCCCAAATCCACGCTTCCCACTCTTCTTTGTCAGGGCTGCACCATTTCAATAAATGACTCTTCTCATGTTAATGTCCTTCTGCCTTCCTCCTCACTGACCTCAATACACACCAAGCTGATTCATAAAGCTTCTTCTTTATCTGTATTTGAGTGCTTTCTGGAGACCTTATTTGTGCTGTTCTGCCCGTGAGACATCTAACTGATTTATAGAGACTAAGATACAGTCGAGCGCCGCGTTGGCTGCCCTACCTGAATATTGTATTTCCTACACACTGTGTTTCTACCTGTGCCCATGCCACAGTCTGATTTTAGATAGTCTGTATGTTGTCCAAAGAAAAGAGTGTATTCTCTCCCTCTCAGAAAAGCTTCTGAGATCCTCAGGAGTAAAAACGTGCTTTTCCACCTGTCTTTCTTGCAGAGCAGTGATATCTGTCTACATACTGATTGTGGAAATTCAGTGAAGGAATTATGTGCAAATGAGAACATGATTCATTAGTGGGAAAAAACAGACAAATACCAAGTGCCTCAAAAGGTTGAATCACAAACAAGACAGCGAGAAGATCTGAGAACACAGAAGATGATAGAGCAGCATGGCTTGGCGTTCTTCTGTTTATTCCAGCAGGATACGCGGATTCCACTCTCATGACACCACTGCATCACCTCGCCTCATCAGTGCGTCATGACACAACCCCTCTCTGTAGCGCTGAGTCAGCATCATTGTGCGATCTCCTCTTGGCCTTGCAAGACGGGGAGAAA
Source organism: Steatornis caripensis (assembly GCA_013398225.1). NCBI lineage: Eukaryota > Metazoa > Chordata > Aves > Caprimulgiformes > Steatornithidae > Steatornis > Steatornis caripensis. Next base: position 535,703 of record VZSC01005639.1, read on the forward strand.
GGCTGTCCACAATGGCAGAAAGCTGTGACTGACCTCTCAAGACGTCCCCAAAGGGATTTAGAAACTTGTGGTCATCTCATGAACACTCCTCCTAGGAAATAACGTGGGCTCAGAAAATTTCTCTGTGAAGTAACATAGCGCTGTGCTATGGTGGAGCTCCCACACCAGATGGAAGAGTAAGTTATATCGTGGGTTGAAATGAAGAACCAAGGAACACTGCACTTTGCTCCTGGAGCTCCAAAAGAAGTTGCAAAGCACGTTTTCCCTGTAACCGACAGGTAATGCTGATTCTGCCTGCTGTGCAGGCCTGGAGCTGAGAGACTTCTTAAAGCATCACACTCAGCATGGGGTACTAACCCTCTGCTCCCCCAAGCAAACAAAAGCTGTTTTCTATTTTGGCAAAAAATAAATGGAAAGAATCTAAAATATTCATACAAGGGTCAATTTACAAGAGGCAATGTAAAGAGCAGCTTTATGTTAGAAGAAACCCAGCCACACAAAGATTAAAATACTAGGCCACTACCCCCCGAATGTGATCTTAAACAGCCCCCGAGGCTTGAAACACAACCCTAAAAATGTACCATGCTGCACCTGCACATGCAATTCTGTACAACAGGACCAGGAGGAAGAGCTCTTCCTGGAAGCACCAGGTCTGGAGGCCAGGAGGCTCTTGTTATATTTGCACGTACTAATCCCTTTTGTTGGGGGATTTAGGTCACAAGAGCGTAGGAAACGCAGCTCTGAATCACCTGGCTCTTGCACGTGTTGCCTACACATTGTGCAAAGGTTTCTGAACTCAGCCTCCTCTCAAGACACACCCTTTGTTTGTTACTTTCTCTTAGGGCTTTTTCGCAACCCCATCCACTGCCAACATAAACAAGGTTGCAACATCTTCCTCCAATCTGTCTTGCTGTGCTGTGCTCTAAATGTCAACCGGCACCACAGAGTTGTTCGCTTGCTTAATTGGGCAAAATACCTGCCATTGCAACCCCATGTCTTGACTCCCTACGGGAGAAAGTTTCTTGGGAATGGTAAGTGACAGAACCTGCAAGTTGGTCTTAGTCACACTGATACCAGATACCAAGAGTCTTGTGCAGGCAGGACACGCGGTTGGCTTTGCTGAGCAGCCATCAAGCATCTGTAAGGTACCGGGGAGGTTAGAAAGAGTAATTATCAGGGATCACAATGGCTAGTAAAGGTTGTTTCTGCAGTTGCAGTGCTTTCTACGTCTATGTGCACCCTCCGCAGCATGTGCCCTGTGCATCGAGTGCAGGGGAGAGGAGATGGTGCCACATGAATGGCTCTTATCAGATCATGTGAAACAAATTGTGGGACCAGCTTCCATTCCTAATAATTGGGATAACTAGGGTAGATCCCTTCTCACTAAAGGGACGGAAAAACAAACACTCCGTGAGGACTGTCTGTAAGCAGGTACGAGACACAGTCACCCTGAAGAACTTCTTAACTCCGAAGTCTTGTCCACACTCAGAAACAGATGTGTAATGCGCTGAACGGAGGATATCTAGCAAGCCCAGGGAAATGGAGGGTTGGATGGTGCCTACGCTTAGCCACTCTACACAGCCATTACAGCTGAAAGATTAGTACAGCTGCCCCAGAACTCACCGCACAGGGCATGTAATATATGTTTGCATCTGTCCGCGTTTTTGGCATGGCCTCCTGCTTGCTCAGATGGAGCTGTTCTGTGCGTGGGATGGGACAACATCCTGTTATGCTCTTACCCGATGGGCGCGCTCACCATGCCGGACAGTCATTAGCCACCTGAGCCTCTGCCCAGCCTGGCATGCCAGAAGCCAGGCTGTGGGCGGTGCTGCTCACTGGCTGGAGGCAGTTGCTTTTATCAGCAACTTTGATCATGGGGATTTTCTCTTATTTCATTCTCTAGCTTCCTTCAGCCTTGGATTTGCATAAGATCCTGGGTTAGGACTAATCTGATCCCAGGGTGAGAACATTGCATCAGGCCCAGTGAATCCTCCGTCCCGAACGAGCTCTTGACTGGGTGTGTTGGCACTGGAAACAGAGCTGTGCAAGAACAAATAGTTGCTTGAGTTTTCCTTAGCAATAGGAGGTGCCTTGCCTTCTATCTCATTTAAACTCCTGCACGATGTGCTGGATTGTGGTGGCAACTCCCAGTCAAGTCTCTATTTGTTTACAACCCTTGTTGCCACAGTAGCCAGGTGCTTTCCATGTTCACTCCTGGTTGCTGAAATGAGAAGCATGTCCAGCCTTCAGGGCTTGCCAACAGCTATTGACTAATAAGAGCACATTGTCCTTGGTGACAGAAGGTAGCATCTTGCTTTATCTATGCATTCCCTGGCAGGCAGCAGCAGTGGAGGAACAGAGATGTCTCACTGCACAGGTAAGAGTATGAATTCAAGTCTTTCTCTAGGCATGCTGGAGGATGCCCCTGGTTGTAAATAAGTACGTGGTCATTCAGTCCAAGGAGTTAAAGATAACAGGTTGCAATAGTAGCCAGGACACCTTCTGAGGTGTTATTCACCGTGGACAGGTGTCTGACAGACTTTTCTAGGTCCCACTGGATTATATCCATGTACATGTTTGGGGAAATGGGGGTGATCATCGAGGCAGGGTTCAGAACTACTCTTAGGGTTTTGACTGGGTAAAATGACAGACCAGAGTCAAGGCTGAGCAGCGCCAGGTATCTGATATAGCAACCACCATCTATCCCGTTCACCTTTCCATCACCACTGTGTGGCCAAGATGGTTCGAGGTCTTTCCTTGCTGAGTGCCAGATTCACTCGCTTCAAGAACAATTTGGCATCCTGACCTAGAGCTGTTTTTATAGACACAGGTATGTACTATTGTGGGATGTAAAATTAATGTGAGGTTGTGAATGACACTGGGTTACAGCCTGCCCCCTGACCCCAAATGTCTCAAGACAGTGCTGATCTACTGTAATACACAGATTATCTTGCTGCAATATAAAAAGATCTGCTTCCTGCTAAAAATGGCATGCTCCATTTGCCAACTACATGCAATCTAGATCTATCATCTCTGTCATTGCAGTATCCTGTGCCCGGCAAGCCTAATACTAACAAACTCTGAAACTGAAACCAGAAAAATCATCAGCGGAATAGTGCTGATGGGGTCAGAGGTGCTTGTAAGGGCAAGAAAATCCCTGATCCACTCCCATGAACCATCCTCCAGCTCACAGCTGGACCAGATGGGTGCATCCTTGGCAGTTCAATCACTGCTATCGCATTGGCTGGAAATATCAGTATTTCAGACATTATAGTGTATGCAGGTTCAACCAAGATGGCACATCATGAAACAAAATGTGCAATTGTACTGATGGGTGGAAAACTCCAGTGCTTTGTTTTGGATCAGCAATGCTCAAAAGCCATGAGTTCCTGCTTGGAGCATCCAAGAAGTAAGACACCCTGTACTTTGCCCAGTTACAAGCAACACAGTGGCTCTGCCTCACACCAAAATGTCTGTTCCCCATATTGAAATGATGGGAAAAGAGAAGAAAATCTACAGGTTTGTTTGCTTTGGGTTTTTTAAGCTTTATCTTTTACTCATAAGACCAAGAATCTTGTGATTGTCGAAGGAGCTTTCCCACCTTGCTGCTGAGAGTAGCTTTCTGTCTATGATTTCAGTAGGGATTTTACTCCATTGAGAAGTTTTCTGTTTTGTTTGAGGATGTTTTTGTCCTGATGACAATTTNAATCTTGTGATTGTAGAAGGAGCTTTCCCACCTTGCTGCTGAGAGTAGCTTTCTGTCTATGATTTCAGTAGGGATTTTACTCCATTGAGAAGTTTTCTGTTTTGTTTGAGGATGTTTTTGTCCTGATGACAATTTTGGGTCATGCCAAACCTCCACGTGAACATCTCAGTTACACAGCTGCAGCCCCACCTTTCTCCGAAGAAACACTGAGAGCATTCCTCTCCCTGACAGACAAAAAGATTGAGCTCTTTGCCCAGAACAACAGAGGAGCCTGGCTTTCCTGCTGGCAAATACCTATTCATATAATCACCCAAAGGAGAAGACATGTTGGTGACGAGTCTTTTCCTTTTTTTGTTCTTTCCATGGGAAGGGCATTGTTTCCTACCTGAATTCTCATTCTGCTTTTTTTCTTTTTTTTTCCCCCCCGAAAAAGGGCATTAAACTGCTGTAGAACCCAGATGGTCGTGAGAGGATGGCATTTTGCTGTTCCTTCTTCTGTAAAGCTAGTTCATGGAGTTGCGTCCCCAGGTGTTGGCAATACGTTGTGTTACGGCTTTGCAGCATTGTGTACGCTGAGTTGGCTCAGCATAGCGAGCCTGCCCCACACCACACAGTCTTGTACCACTGAGCAAATGAAGTAAATTAAGCAAAGAGTTTGATAGCTGTAGTGAAATGATGATATATGACGATAAATAAACAAACATAAAGAATATTTATCAATGCTTTCCCTCTGAGAATCAGCCTAACAGTAATTAAACTTTTCTAAACCCCATTTATAAAGTCACTACATTTAGGTAAATTGAGTCATAGAGATTTTTCTGTTGGCATAAATGTAAGAGAAAGGCAGGTCCCAACTCTCATTCCTTACTTCAGACTCCTAGATGCCAACCTTCCTTCTCCATGAGGACAAAAAGGGAAGTTGGCTCTAAAAAATAGTCGATGTTTACATTTTATTGAACCACTAGACATTGCTGTTGGCCACAACATGACAACAGTGCAGCAAAGAGAGCCTTTCATTTGCCGGTACTTGGCAGAAAGTGTCGTCCTTTGGTTACTCAGCTGAAGTTGACAAGTTTCCCAGTATTTTTATTATCAGGTTGTCAGATCAGTCTCACTATTGCCCTCTTAATTTATTATTTTGCATTTCAAAATCACAGGTGTGATTCATTGCACAGCCAGAGGTTATAATGAAGTATCCCACTCATCTTTTAGCTCACCCTTTGTTCAAGACAATGCAGATTGCAGAAGGTTTCTGAGGAGGTAAGAGGATTGCAAAAGAGCCGAAGATTCCTCTTTTATCTAACCAATGTGTGGGCAGTGAAACTACCTGATATGAAACCAGCTGGGTGCAAAGGTGGGCATGGAGGTTCATTTGTCATTATGGTAAGGGTTGAAACTCAGAAGACAGAGCAGCTGTAATTGAAGATAGATAGGCACCCAAACTTAAATCACCTCACCCTGAGGATGAAGCCAAAGAGGGAATCCTAGGATAACTCTCAAGATTTCCTCTACTCCAATCCTAGGATACTCTCCAGATTTCCTCTACTTTTTAGTTTCCAACAGGACAGAAGATGAACACCAAGCAGCCGGTTCCTTTTCAATTAAAAAGTCTTATTTTCTGCATTTTATGATTTAAACTGGGAAGTGACTCTTAAGTGCAAGATTTTGAGGTATTTGTTCTGCCAGAGTTGTGCAAATAAGAATTTTGTTACATTAAAGTTTTGAAAAATAAAAATACATTTCTTAGCATAAAATGATGCAGTCATCCTCTGTTTCTCCCAGGAACATCTGAGAGAGGGTGCTGGGGAAAAGGACAATGGAGCACAGTTCTACTGGAAAGAGAGTCTTGCTGCTGACTATGAAAATGATGTGAAAATCATGAGATGAATTAAGTATTTGTCTATGTATGAAATTGATGGGAGTGCTTACTGTTATCAACAGCTCATGCTAAGCAGAGAAAGAGATGGTCTTATCCCAGAAGAAAAGTGTCCAAATCCGGAGCTATTCTGAAAGCATTCACTCTTTTAATGGGCTTCTACATGCAGCTGGCCCCACAGCCCAAATGCTGGGTTCACGCTACAAGAAAGCAAACTGCATAAACTTGAGAAGATATAAACACAACTTGTTCCTAACAGGAGGAGCTTCCAAAGTCACCCTACATGGTGTCCTTGCAACTCTTCCCAGGTGAAAACATACATGTCTTATTGCCAGTCCGAGTACCTTGGAGCAGTGACAGGCAGCGGCAGAGTAATTGGGACACTCAGGTTTTTTAAAGCTGCAACATGCAGCTGTGGCAATACCAAAAGTGCACCTAGTCCACTCTTACCTCACTGCAAGGGGTGGGAATTGTCATTCAAAGGCTGTCTTGTGGCAGCAGAGAAAACNCAGGTTTCTTAAAGCTGCAACATGCAGCTGTGGCAATACCAAAAGTGCACCTAGTCCACTCTTACCTCACTGCAAGGGGTGGGAATTGTCATTCAAAGGCTGTCTTGTGGCAGCAGAGAAAACTACACCAAGAGCACTTGTTCAGCTCCGCCATCTCCGATTTCTGTCAAGTGTAGAATAATAGCTATCCAGCGAGCTGGGACATGCTTTACCAGCATCAATAGAGTTGTGCTTCAGAGCATCCCTCGAGGTAGCACAGAATTATCTCCATTTTATAAATGAGGTAACTCGAGCACAGGGATTAAAGCCAAAATGTTCCAACCTGGCAGCCTACTGCTAGGTACCTACACCCATATTTACGCAACTCGTGGCCTGATTTTCAGAAGGGCAGGGCAATGAAAATTTTGGCCTCAGGGATTTGCTCACAGTTTACTGGTAACAACACCCAGGATGGAAGCCTGGTCTCTGCTTCCCGTCTTACACCTTAACCACTAAAAACATCCTTTCTGCCACTAGCCAACAGTTGGCAAATGTTCCCGCTGTCCCCATTCACCGTGCCGGAGCTCAGAATGAGCAATGCAGACTGGCTGCCTACACGCTCACAGCTAGAGACTTTTAAAGAGCAGCAGCAGGAGTAAAACGGGTGCAGCTTCTTTGCTTCCCTCGTAGCTCTTCAGATCCCAGGCAGCTTTGCTTGACTTGCAGTGCTTTACTAAACAAGCAAGTCTGGTGTGCAAACCTCTGTTCTGTCTCACGCCTAGCATCCTCCTCCCCTCCTGTCCCCGCACCACATCCAGCTCAGGGCACCTCAACTGGCAAAGTACAGGCCCAGTGTAGAACCAGTAACAGACCAGTAGGAGAAGGGGGAAAACCAGCCACGTGGCTATCTGAACTGTTCAAAAACAGAAGCACTAACAGGAGTGAGTTAATCCCAGAGCCCCTTCACCTCGCTCCTGCACTCTCTTTCTGGGCTTTAACTGGGTTTCAAAACGTGCCCTGGTTTATGGGAAACTCTTGAGCAGCAAGAAAACTTAGAGGAAAACTTCCTACCATACCAACAACCAGCAACAACCAGGAGGCAGCGCACTAGCTGGCTGGCTATAATCGAGCTTTGCAAGTGACCCTGCTAAAATCGTCTCTGCTAGGGGCTAATGTGGTGCTTGTCTTAGCTTGTTAGAGAGCCTTGCTGTCTTGAGATATGCACTTGAAAAATAATGCTGGTGGTTGGTGGCTACCAGAAGGAAGGAGCACAAACAATCTCGACTGTCTGTGGAGCGGTCATTGGTCAGGTCTCTTCAAGCCTGACCTGTAACACCAAGTGCATGCTGCAAATCCACTGCTGTCAGCCCCTGTGCCTTGTCTCATCTGCCATGGAGTCCCAGCCGCCTCTGACCTCTCTTTGCCTTCTCTGAGGCCATGCCCTGTTCACAGGGCTCCCACTCAGCTGCTCTGTAGCATCCCCCCACCCAGAGGGAGGACAGGTGACAGGAGGTGACAAACTTCAGCAAAGGTTAAGGCTGGCAAAGAAGGAAGCATCAGCTCAATCAGCCAACTGCTTATGTAATCCTTCTGCCCCAGGTCTGCGCACTGGTCTGCCTGTGTGCTGGATGCTACTGTACAAGCAGCACCCTCTTCGCCCTGTCCCCATGGCACTGCCAGCCTGCAGCATCCACAAACGGAGATGGGGAAAAGGGGTAAGGAAGAAGCAGCTGATCATGGGAACTTCCCAGAACTGTTTCCAGCCCTCCCCTTGTCAGTGCTTGTTGGAAATACAAACTTTGAGATAGACCTTACTCCTACGGAAATTCGGAAGCCCAGACGTGGCACCCTCCGATTTCTTCAGAAGAAGGCTGAGCGCCAGATCTGAACCAATACTTGTACTGCAGCTCAGCCCCATACTCCCAGCAGACCCAGATGTTTTGAGAAGCGGGTAGTGCAATGGCCTCAGTTCCTTCTGCCCAGGTCTGAGGTGCCTGTTCTGGGTTGGAAGCGACTGAGTCTCACCAATCTGTCAGCAACCAGGAGGAAGCCAGGGAACACAGGCCTCCTACTCGATAAAAGTTGGTGCTGCACTTTATACAGCAGCCAGTGCATTATTCCACGGCGAAAACAAACCCTATTCTTCTCTGCCAGATAAACATACTTGATCCTATAAAGAGCAGCATTTCTGACTGTTCAGCAGCAGCCAAACTCACGATGGGAAAAATAACAGGTGTTTGTCAGGCACTCCTTGTTTATTCACAGCGCTTAAAATAATTGCTTTAAAAATCCGACAGATATTTATTTTTCTATGCTCCCACATTTAAAAAACAAAAACAAAAAAACCCTAAGCTTGGCTTATGGTAGTTAAAGGCAATTCATTATGAAAGAGGTGTTCTTTCTGTTGTGGTAGCAAAGAAACCTGCTTATGAAAGCTCCAGAGGAGCAGAATAGTAGAGTGAATTCCTGCCTAGAACCAACACCTCCCCGTGCTTTTCATCAAGCTCTCCAGGTGGAAGCTTTCGTTATCAAAACGTGTAATTTTATTGTCAAAATGGGATGAGCAGGGATTAAGCTCCTCCAGTTGGTGCCCTTCATTGGCTATCTCCATCACTCTGCCTTTTAGAAAACAATGATAGCCTTGGGCTGGCTTATGCCCTTCCCTCTTGTTCTGATAGCGGAGCAGGAGCTAAGTGCGCTGCCCCAGGGAGGAAGGTATGATCAGAAGCACGAACCTTGCTTCAATCACTGCTTGCTTCTCTGGGAAGTAATTGGCAACGGATCCTGATCTATAGACCACTTTCCAGCGAGGCAGGCTGACACACGGTGCTGGGGAAGAAGAGAGACACTCCGCGTCTTCATCCCCTCTCCCATGCTCAGCTTACAGCACAGATGGGGGACANGATAGTGGAGCAGGAGCTAAGTGCGCTGCCCCAGGGAGGAAGGTATGATCAGAAGCACGAACCTTGCTTCAATCACTGCTTGCTTCTCTGGGAAGTAATTGGCAACGGATCCTGATCTATAGACCACTTTCCAGCGAGGCAGGCTGACACACGGTGCTGGGGAAGAAGAGAGACACTCCGCGTCTTCATCCCCTCTCCCATGCTCAGCTTACAGCACAGATGGGGGACATCCCTGAGCCCCTCAGGGCGGCAAGGGGACACTCAATGCCTGACAAAGCTGCGTGGCATCTCAGTGCATGGCTGAAGCAGGGTTTTGGTCCTAGGAGACCTCGTGGTGGTGAATAGGCCATGGATAAAGTCCTTGCAGGAGCCACTCAGGAGAATATAGCATCATGCCTGAGAGCTACAAGCTTCATGAGACAACTACTGCGGTGGTCCTCTGCCATTGGGATTTTCCCCTCCTATGGGGTATGCCATTCCTGGAGACTGGACCCCTGCAAGCTGTTGGGATGTGTCACAGACATTCTGTAGCTCCCCAGGAACCTGTAGGAAGCCTGGAGTGACAGGAACCCACCCAGAAGCACTTCCAGCTGCTGCTCCTAGTGGCTCCCAGGCTGCCAGCAGGGTCACGCATGGATGTAGCCCGAGCTTACCCCCTTGCCTCCAACATGGGGCCGAGACCCCAAATGCAGTCAGCCCAATGCTGGAATAAGCACAGCCATATTTTAGTCTTTACTGTTCCCACAAAGGTACAGGAGAGGCCACAGAAACCAAACCTTCTCCCTGGGAGGGCTCATTTCTCTGCAAGCAGTGGGCACGAGACACAGGCCAGACTGCGGTTTGTGTGGACGAGGGACAGAGCAGGGACACGGCTTATAGCAGGGACACGGCTTACAGCACTGTGGTTATTATCTGTGTTACGGCGGCGTTCCCAGCTGAGACTGGGCTGTCATGGTACCATCAGGCTTTTCACACACAGCAGCTTCCAGCCTGAGCAACAACGACAGATGAAAGCCAGAAAGAGAAACAGAGGCACAGGGGAGAGCAGTAATTTCCCAGAGGTCAGGCAGCAGAGCAGCGGTCGCTGCCGGCACAGCGTGCGTTGGCGTGGGACTCGGCAAGGTGCCTGCTGCCACACGAGACACAGCAGCGACATGCCCCACTGCAAAGGGTCTTCTCAAAGAGTGATTCAGATGAGGCTGACCATGGGTTTGAAAGGGCATTTCCACAGGCAAAGGGGAGAAGATGAAAGAAGGCTGGCTGCAGCGCATGGCAGGGTGATGAAAGGGGTTTGGAGGCCAGAGGAGCCGAGACAAGGAACTGGCTGTGAAAGCAAAGCCGGTCTGCGAGAGGCAGCAGCAGCCACCATGCAAAGAGCAGCTCCGGCGTTAGACAAAAAAGCAGTGCTGCAGCAAAGACGCGGGTCCAAGAGGGCAGCCAGCACGATCAAACCAATCCTGAGCCCAGCTAGACTGAAGATATTTGAGCAACAAAAGACTTCACACTTCTCAAGTGCCGGCCGTCAGAGGCCTGTGGGGCAAGGTAAGGCTTTATGCACAGAAGTGATTACAATCAAATTCTGCACAGCTGGTGCATTGACCTGGGCAAAAAGCAGGGAGATGGGAAGAAAGGGTAGGGTCTTAGAGGAGAAATCAAAAGGCAAAGCTTGCCCCTTTGCCTTGGTGCTGGTCAGGCACCAAAACCCATGAAACATTATCCAAGACGGCAAAACCCACACAAACGAATGCCATTTCCAAGGCACCTGATGCCTTTCAGCATCCACCCATGAGCTATTTGTCGGCTTGCCCCTGAAGCAGTTGTACCAGCCGCGTGCAGCAGCATTTCATCTCCACTGGAGCGATACTGGTGACTCAGCGCTTCCCCGCAAGGCGCTGCGATAGCCTTGCTCCAGCAATGGGACTATAGCAGCAACCCAAGTATAATAATGGTGCAGCTGAGCAGCAGGGATTTATGAACAGGCAAAGAAAATGAGAATTATAGGTGTCCAGTCCTTATGACAGAACCACCATATATTTCTTCTAACAAAGTGTGTGACAACAGCTCCATAAATTCACATAGTAACAGAAGCGAGTGCCAGCTCGTCATCGCAGCTATTTAAGGAGCCAAGTAGCACTCTGTTCTTATTGCAGAAGTTCACAGTTAGTTAAAAATAAGCATTAAAAGAAGTTACTTTTGGACCTTGGCTGAATAAGGCTTTTTACTCAAGATGCCCAGCATTGCATCCCATATCTTCTCCTTTCATGCCTAGACAAGCTCTCATTTGCAGCATTTGGTGCTAGGCACCGTCAGCTTCCTACTGAAGTAGCTTAACTTGGCATGTGCCATAATCAATTGTAAAACTTAGCAGTGAGTATGAAATACTTGATCCTTTTCAATTACCAGCAACTCTGAATTGTGCGTCAAAAAATCTTTAGCTGCAACCCATTAAATATCTAAGGAGAGCTTTCCTGAGACGTAATTGCTGAAGAAAATAACCCCAACATCCACAACATGCTGAATTAGGTTTTTTTAATGCTGTCTCATGATTAGATCATTTGCAGTACCTGTCAGCTAATGTGCTGTTTTCATTGCTAATTTAACACTTCTTCCTAAAGGGAGAAAGGGGAGAGGGTGAAAACAACTCTTCACAGTGAACTGGAAATCAAAAAATAGCTGCATGTTTTGTTGTCACTTCTGCTACTCCCCTTTCTGACGTATAAAGAGAAGCTCACTTCATGAAGACAAATTCACCTTTAAACACGAGAAATATCAAGTTTCTCTGAGCCCTGTGGCTTTTTTCTTTCTTCTTGAGGCTTTGGGCGAACTTTAGAAGAGGCATCTCAGCTAGAAAGAACAGTTGGAACTTTCTTAGGTTAAGACTTAACTTCAACAGTGATGGGAACGTCATTTTCCGATAAGAAAAAATTCGGCATCTCAGTAAAGGGCTGAAAGATAGGAAATGGAAATTAAGGCTTGCTGTCTGTGGAGTTGGAGTACCAGGGAGCTTGGCCTCATTGTCCCGCAGAGCCCTGCTTAGACTTTGTTTCCCGTGTGGCACTGGCACTCCTGCCCATTATTCTCTGGCTTATGGGAGCCCTTCCTGTGGTCAGGACAGGGGGTGGGAAACCTGCTGCTTGGAGGCTGATGAGGACATGAGGTCTTTGAACTAAAATTTTGCTGAGGCACATCCTGCAACATTTTCCCAGGGTCAAAATTATTCAGATTAGCAAAGAGAGAGGAGATTCTTGTTTGGTTGGTTTAGTGAGAACTTGACTTTTTGTACAGAAATGACGTAACTTTGGAGGAAAAATATAAGGTTACTCAAGAGCCAGGTTAAAAGAAAAGTGTTTAATGGAAAATTTTCAGCCAGCCCCACTAAGATCCCTTCTTTATCTTCAGGTTTGGAAGAGCTGCCGCTCTACTTTCTGCGGTGGCTGTTGTGACATTGCACAGCTCCTCCAAAGGCAGCAGATTGCTTATGCATTAGTTACTTTGCATAATACCAGCAGCTATAGTGGGTTCAGGTGGGTTGTTTTTTTTTTTGGGGGGGGGGGGGGGGGGG
>VZSC01005639.1:548403-595381 GCA_013398225.1 Steatornis caripensis
GGTGGTGGTGGTGGTGGTGGTGGTTTTTTCTTGGTTTTTGTTTGGGTTTTTGTTTTTTGGTTTTTTTTTGTTTTGGGGTTTTTTGGTTTTGTTTTGTTTTTTTTTTTTTTTTNTTGTTCACTGCTAACAAACTCAGGAAGGAAATTTACAGTCCTGAATGGCGAGCAATGTCTGCAAGGCGTCCCTGACAGGACTGTGCTGCTGAACTTTGCGGTGACTCAGACGGTACAGGAAACATTTGTTCTGAGCAGCCCCATCTCCTGTCTGTCCCCTTTTGCTTCAAGCACAGGGTTTAAAAACAGGTCGCGGGAGTTTCTTTTAATTTCACTTTTGGAGTCGTTTTTATTCTTTTTTCTTGGAGTGTTTCACTGTTAACAGCAAGGTTATTTACTAGTAATAAATGGCATTAAATGGACAACATGCTTGAGCAGAAAGTCTTGGGAAGGGGATCTTCAGCTTTTGTGGCAAATAATCTGTTCTTGGTTGCATGCTGCCATACTGGTTATGCTAAATTAAATACCCTTGTTCTCTACCTCCTTTCCCACCTGGGAGGCTAAATATTATATGCACAATTGGAGGACTGCATATGAGGGAGCAGTGCTCAGATGAGAGGGGATGACAGAGAGGAAAACAGAAATAAAAGATCAGTACCAGGACCTGGGGTTTCATGCAGAGAGTTCCAGCTACATTATTATATTTGCCTGCCAGCAGCTCTTCATCCTCAGCAAATTCACCTCACCACACTGTTCCTACAACTGACATGTAACAAAACCAATTAAAATACTTGTTAAAGTAAATAAATAAATAAAGGCACTGTAGAAGATGTGACTGTTCAAAGCCTAGCAGCTTGTACTTGTGCATTTTTGTCGCCTCATTAATCTGTTTATGAAAAGATTTTGATAAGTTCCATATATTCAGCTTCTAAAGTTAATACCTTAGCGGTATAAGGTGTTTGTACCAAAGCTAACACTGAATTTTCTCTCAGCTGCAATAAACATGTAAATCTGAACCGATTCATGCATGCAAAGCAAGTTCTAAAATTGAGTTCAAAAACGTTTTTCAAATAATGTTTAAAATGCTATGCTAAGAAATGGCACAGGACACCTGTTTATTCTGGCTAGGGAGATTTCACACATCCTTGTATTTCTATACGTGTGTTTGTGTCTGGTACAGTGACTCACATCATCTTAATTATTATTCTACAAGATAATAAAAAAATGCAGCACTTCCAAAGTTCTATTCAGCTCTTAACTCAAAGCCATAACCCAGCCCCTATCTGATTTGATCCTCATCTGCACATACACCATCCCAATCTGATTACCACTACATGCTCCTCTCTACTTGTTGCAGCACAGCTAAACTTTGTCTTAAAGGAAACTCCCACCCCTATCAACACTTAAGCATGTGCTAAGCTTCATTCCCATGGCTGGGGTGGGTTGGTTTGCATGCAGACGGTTAAGTGCATGTATAAATATTTACAGAGTTTGAGACATGGTCTGCCTAATTAGGTTTCCATAGCAATTAGCCCAATATCTTGATTAGGACCTGAGGCTTCTTCTGTTACAATAAAAAAATAATATAAACCTCATTATATTGAGATGATGAAACCAGAGCACTCTTACAACAAGAGAGCAAATGTTGGCCCAGTGGCAGGCAACGGACTTAGCAGGCGCACTATAATAAAACAAATCAAAGCAATATTCTGCAGCATGTGGAAGTACTCTGCTTCCAAAGACATCAATTTAAGAGTTACAAAGGAATTGGACATCTTTGCTAAGAGCAACCATAGCCCTCCTTTTTATGGGTTTTAAGCCCGCTTTTTGTTGGTTTTAGCTAGCATTCTTAGGAAAATGGGTTTACATTTATCATATATGAATAGCATATATTAATATCTATATAATAGCTTTACATCTGTCTCAGAAATTTTTCTGTGGTTTTACCAAAGGTTGAATTCAATATTATTAGAGAACTCTCACTGAAAGTGCAAAATACAGGGTCAGTGGACCAATAACTTCTTCACTGAGAGACCGTTTCGTGTCTCAACAGTTACTAATGCTGTACATATTAATTATGATGAGCAGCAATCCATGAAGAAATTACATCCGCATAGCAGTTGTGCTTGTGCTGTAGGTGTGCTGCAGCCATTACCGGAGAGGTCAGTGCTCCTGGCTGGTCATGACCGACAGACCACATGTACGTTGGATGGACAGATGCATAGGAAACTGTAAAACTGCCCAGCGTTGTCTCCCCATCCCTCGTCTGCACCGGGCTGGCACTAATCCTGCAAAGCTCTAGCGACGAATTCCTGCTTTACAAACATGGGTGCTGCTTACCACTGAAACCAGTGTCACACCAATGCTGAATATACTTTGCCTTTTTTAGTAGTTGGGACATCATTATTTTTCTTTCTGCATCACGAGTTCTCCTTTTTTCACATACAAAGTTTCAGTACAAATTAAAACAGAACCATATCCTTGGATTCTGATTTTTTTTTTTTTAAAGGAAGATGCTGCGGAGTACCTTTAGATCCACGGCAAATCTAGATTAAGGAAAATGGCAGCTCATTAGCCTTCGTGGACAGGCATTTAAAGTACTTAAGAGGGGACATAGAGTGCTGCCCTTTACATTTACTTTGGCACTAATATCAGATTAAAAAGGGAAAGGTTATTAAGTAAAGGTAATTGTCTGTTTTGTAGAGGGAATCTTTCTGAGGCACAGCCTGAGGCACTTAACTTTAAGAAGGTTAATTGTCTCATGGTGGAAGTCAAGCTATTACTGTTATTATGGACAGTTAGGAAAAATTTAGCCTGACATCCAAAGTCCAATAACGAGCCTCAAAAATGGAGCCGATTGGCTGATAGCCACAGGTCTATAATTAGAAAAACTGGCATTGGGAAAACAAAGATGAGCCAGTGGTGAGCCCTATCTGTGCAGATGTGGTACAGCAGCTGCAGCTGGAGAGCAGCACCATGCTGCTCTGAGAGCCAGCCCCGAGCTGAGTTTAGGAAAAGCCCTTGAGCTGGGTGAGTGAGTGGTGGCTGTGAGAGAGACTTTGGGGGGACATGATGCTGTCCTCAAGAAAGGCCAGGGTCTTAGCACTCGTTCTCACATACCACCAAAACAGGCATTGGCCCTAAGGGCTGTAGAGATTTGACTGGGACTTTGCACTTGCAGCTGATTAGGGAAAAAACTCTGACTCTCATTCCCACCCTGTCAAAGAAGTTGGCATTTTGTCCAAAGTGCCCAGAAAACAATTAAGGGTTTTAATCCTCCTGGCTCTGCTCACACCTGTCCTTCACCCCCTCTCAGTGCCTCTATGTTCCTCTTTTCTGACTATTTTAAGAGAAATGGCAGGAGCAAGAAGCTCAACCATGACTGGATGTAACTCTGGAAACATGCTGAGAGACAAGTCAAGGCTTCTTCCGTGCCTCTCTTGGGCACAGGTGGGGAAGACTGAATATTTAGATGTACAAAAATTCCAAAACATTTGTAACTTGATTCTGGCTCAGACTTACAAGCTGCTGGCAGAAAGCTCAGCCGGAAGCCCACTGCACACATCCGCGGGCATAGAGTTTCCCTACATTGGCAAATACTTGATTTTGGTGGGGAGGCTTGAGTAACGAAACTCCATCTCCCGGACAACAAAGTGCTGGCTCAGCTTTCTGTCCCCTCTCCCTAGAGAGCCCTAAAGGAGAGGTTCAATTTACAGCTCTCAGCATTTCCATCTGATTTTTACCCCCAGGCTGGGGATTCCTCCTCAGGCACAGGAAAGCCTTTTCCTCTGCGAATCCATCTCTCCTTTACTTGGCTTTCAGCTTTCTGAGCTTAGGCGGGCAGGAGATGAGGGGTTTTCACCATCACAGTTACCATGTGCTAGTACCAGGGAGGAACAGCTGTGACCTACGCAGTGCTGGCAAAGAGCTCTGGGATGTTTTATGCTGTAAATCCCTTGCCTGTTCTGGAAGAAGGCAACTATTTCTTCGGCACTTGCATCAATATTTAAACACCTCAGCATATCTTGTTGTCAGCTTAATGGCAAAAGTCAGCTTGGACATTTTCCTCCCCCAAGCTGATTTTAAACCTCCAAAGCCCCCAGCAAAAGGTGCCATTGTTGATGCTGCTGGGAGGCGTAGCTGTCACCAGTCACACTGCACAGGCAGGAGGAACAAGGGGGCACAAATGCAAAGGGCTCATCCCCAAAATCTGTGGCACCGCCCAGAAGTAGGATGAAGAGCTACACTGCAACTTGACAGTTCTGGGGCAGACTTCTCTGTTGAAGAGGGCGCAGCCCTGAAACCAAGGTGTGCAGGATCAGAAGCAGCCTTGGGGCTTTTCATGGCAACTACACAGAAAAGAGCAGGGACAGGCTAAAGGAAAAATAAATCAGAGTCACATGGGTTAGTCAGGACAAGCAGTGAAGCAGGGACTGATTTAGGAGCGAGCCTCTTGCTCCCTACTCAAACACTGTAGTGTGCTGCCAGGAGTCAGCCCCCCAAGAGCTGTCTGCCGACCTCTGGCTAAGGACAAGAGGAAGGTGGATGATTGTGCTTTGGTGACACGGCTTGATTCACGAAGAGAGCCGTGTTTCGAGTAATCTCCCTAGACAGTGCACGCCAGCAGGATTGCTGCACTCGTGAACAAAGTCCTGCAGTCCAGACCACATAAAGTGTCTGGGGCCCAAAACCATGCATTTCCCAGGAAAGCACTGCAAGTAGAAACAAAGAACAAAGGGGGAAAAGGGAGCAGAGGCCAACATGGGCTTATAGCCTAAGCAAGTTTTGTGGGGAAGGGTCTGTCCTTTTGTTCTGTGCTCCTCCAAAGCCTAATGTAAAGTTGGCAGCTGACCTACACACTTCAGCTGTGAGATGACTGACCACAGCAAGCAGAGGTGCTGCACCTGCCAGGGCCGGCAGCAGGGCACTTGCAAAACCACCACTGGCAATAGCAACAGGAAAACAAACTGGAGAAGACCTTGGGAAAGGCTCTCTTCTGCAGCAGAATGAACTCTCTGGAGGTCATTCCTGGTTTACTTGCTCCTTGCTTAAGACTTCTGTTTGTTGAGTTTGGCCCTGTAACAGTGAGAAATCTCTCACACTATCTTCATTGTAGTACCACCAAGAAGAATATCAGAACCAAACCACTGCAATTATACATTCTTGTTTTGCAGCTGCTAAGACATGAGCAAATCAGAAATATACTTACTGATATAGTATACCTGCTTCAGGATACCTACTGATTGCAGCATTTCTCGAGTAGAAGAGCACAGCCTCACACAATATTAGACAACTTATAAGTTGAATCAGAGCCTCATTATACCTTTGGCCTTAGTGCCTGTACTCCAGCAGGGTCCCCAGTGGTGGATGGGGCCAGGTGAGTGCTGTGGTGATCTGCAGTGTTATCTCAGCTCAAGCTTGACCAGACATCTAGTAATGAATGGAGCTGAGCCTTATCTCACATATTTTCCTCTGTGTTTTTTGTAAGGACAATTAAGCCACCTGGAAAGAAGAGCAGAGTCTAAGCAAGATCCTCCTGCACATGTGATCCACTAGTAAATTTTTCACACTGTACAGACTGTGCTGATTCATGCCAGTAAAGTGTCTGCCTTGGCAATTCTACCTAGAAAAGTCAGCGGAATTAATCCTTCCCATTTCAGCCTCTGAAGAGCACATTTCGTTTGTAGGACACCAACACAGCAGAGTATTATTTTACTGCTGGAGAAACCAAGGCATGAGTTGCTGTGATTTGCCTGGGGCCCCACAGCTTTCTCATGGTGCCACCAAGCAGTGATGGCCAGTGCATGGGATGAGACTGCAGTCTCTTTTGCCCATTTGATATAGGATGATGAAAGCCCAGGTCTCTGGACTTCCAGTCTAATGCCATATCCAATAGACCATGCTCCCCTTCCCGTTGCTCCTTCTCAGCTAATCAATCCTCTCCCTGTCGCTGCAGCTGCTCTTCCAAGTCTCCTTCCCCCGGTGCCTACAGCTGCACAGCGAGGATCCTCCACCTCAGCTCAGAAGAATAATGGCAGGATGAAGCCATGAGTAGTAGTTTTCTTGCAACATATTTCAGCTGCCAAGGAGAGAGGAA
This sequence comes from Steatornis caripensis, assembly GCA_013398225.1. Classification (NCBI taxonomy): domain Eukaryota; kingdom Metazoa; phylum Chordata; class Aves; order Caprimulgiformes; family Steatornithidae; genus Steatornis; species Steatornis caripensis. Next base: position 554,494 of record VZSC01005639.1, read on the forward strand.
AGATGGACCCATGATCCATGGAAGTTGGCAGAGTCCCCGCGAGGCCATTCTCTGCTGGCCAGCCTTAACGATGTGCTGTAGAACAAGAACTGGCCAGGACCCACAAGGCAAACCTGCTGCTGATTGCTGGAGAGCTCCAGAAAGGTTAAAACGCTCTCCCTGTTTCACTTTGATGTCTCTGCAGCCCCTTCCTCCAGCCAGAGCTCCACTCAATAATTAATTGGAGAAATATCCCCCTTACCAAATAGCAATCAGAACATTTAGATCCTCCTGAGAAAAGCTACGTCTGTATTTCTGTCGTGGCTGGCAGCAGGAGATAGGAGGCATTTAGAGAAAGAGGGTGGAGTGCCGTCACCGCTGAATCAGACCATCGACCTGTTCTTGCCAACCATGTCAGGGCTTGGTGCAGGGAATTTTTTATCCCTTCAGCATCCGCTCACTGCTGACCTGTGCTGGTTACAAGGTGCAGGTTATGCAGTGGTTGTATAGAGAGATCAGGAAGCAGTCCTTTCCCAGAGAGCCAGGACAGAGAAAGACTGAGGGAGGACACAGGAGGTCCAAGTAGAAGTGGATCCCAGGTCATAGGTCCAGTGCTATATCATGCTTCTGTCTCTTGTTCCAGCAGAGAGGACAGGATCCGAACACCAAAGTTAATGAGATTCTAGCTCGGAGAGAATAAAAAAAAGAATTACCTGACAAATCATTCCCTTCCCAGGAAAGCCATCCAAAGGGGCCTCTTTCCCCTCCCTTAGTGCTTTCACATGCCATACAGCTAGGCAGTTCTGGCACCGGTTGTGGTGCCTGGTCTGTTTCTGTGCTGCTTTGAAGCTGCACGTGCTTGCAGCTGTGTATGTAATCACGTTCAGTCCTGTATGTGAGGAGGCAACATGGTCCAGTGAGCAGGACATCACACTGGATGTACAGAGAAATTATGTTTGTACTCCTCTATGTCATATGTAGCTACTTGTTCAAGTCTCAAATGTTCACTGTATCTCTATTCATTTTCACTGCCAGCATAATGTGAACAAGAGAAATTCCTTACAGAATGATGAGACCCTCTGATCAAGAGCATTAAGTATTATTGTCATACAGTCTACTGAAGTAGATGCAATAGCTGTATGATCAGTTATATTTATGGCACAGTCCTTATCACTCATTTCACATGTGCTTTTCTCACCATATTCACTGCTTGGAACATTTTAGCCCCTTATACAGCCTCATAAATACTACCCAATTTTGATTCAAGATAGCTACTAGCTTAGGACGTAATGTTGTCTAAGCTAAGATCTGGCAAAACTAACTATAAGAACTTGCATCTGATGGAGAATGTACAACTCGCATGCTACTGAATATCTGTGTGCTCTGAAAAGGTGTGATATTTGGTAAACAAAGTAAAAGCTGGAACTAAAGCTCTATGGAAGTTTGTACGCATAGTTTATAGCTTTTTAATTGACTACCTCATCAGTAAGAATAATTCAAAATATCTCAGTCCAGGTGCTAGGAATTGCCTATCACAATTTGTATCAGACTTTATACTCAACCAGGACAGATAACAATGAATTTCAATGTTATTTTAAAACTATTGTGGATATATATTCCTAACCTCCTTTTTCCTTTTGCAGTTGTTGGGCTCAGAGTAACCAAGGCTCCTAAATTCATAGGATAAATGTCTAACTGAATGTTGCAGTGAAAGCTTCCAGAAACAATATGATTTTCTGGCAGTTACATATTATTAAAAATACATTAAGGCATAGGGGAAGAGGCTATTGATACTCGCTGGAGGTGATCTCATGGGTGTAATGGAGGTCACGCTAAGTCATGACAAGAAATGGCACAACGGTATCCAGTCTAATTTCCCCAGTACAGACTGTGCTGAACTCTCACTGTTCCCCACCTGTTCTCCTGAAATGTCTTGTTTTGCCATGTCACCTACCACCAAGTAGCCTTGAGATCTTAAAACAGAGATTTTCTCAGTGGCTTTCACAGCTCTCTGGTGGGGGGGTTGCAAGAGAACAGATCAGTAGGAAAACAGCTGAGCTCTGAGGTCTCATTTTCCTCCAGTCCTTCCAGAGGGCTGGATGCACTGCCCAGAAGTCCCTTCACATTGCTCTTCAGCAGTGCCTCTCTGCTTACTCTGGAAGGACAGCAGACTCTTAAAGACATCCATACTCCCTCTTTCAGGCAGCGGAGTCCTCTCAGCCTATGTGTGTGGCATGTCCATAAGCCAAAAAAACCAAGCCCAGGGTAGATCCCAGCCTTCCAAATGTGGATGCAGGCATCCTGGCCCTGCAGGCTGAGATTTCTGCTGGAGTGAGGAAGCCTTGGCTGCCCCCGGTTATCAAATGATGAAAATGCACTTTCCTCCAAGGCTGACCAAAAGACTCTCTTCCTGTAGCAAAGAAATGATCAGTTGATCCTTTCAGTCAACTGTCTTCTTATCCAGGAGGTATTGCCTGTGAGCATCTCCTGACTTAGACACACAATAAATACTTTCACCACTGTTTGTACTGCTCCTAGTTGGAGACAGCTTGATATCAACCCTATAGTAGATGATCTGGCTTTTCTCCATAGCTACTCAGCTCATCCAAGCAGCCTGCCCCTATGTCTACGTACAATGCCTGCTCCTTTCTTCTCTACAACTGAAGGCCAATCTGCTACATTTACCACATCCTACAGTCCCACCGTAATCCTAAACCCTACCTATTTTACTAACCTTATTCTGAGCTCCTGAGCAGAAGCTGCTACCTATGCCCAGCTGTAACATAACTTTGCAATGCAGAGGAACCCAGGGACTGGCCAGTGTTGCTGAAAGCCAGTTTTATTCAGGTCAGGTCAACTCTGTGAGTCTGTGTTTAGGATAAATGGCTCACAAGCCAACTCAGACTTGCAGAGTATATTTTGGAAACCATCATGAGCACTATTTCAAAACAGAGTGAGAAGGGAGAGTATTTTTCATTAAAAAAAACAAACCCAAAACTTTGCATTGGCTGCTCTCTTATTGAGGGATTTAAGATGCTTTTTTGTGATTCTGACTTCTGGCAAGTAGCAACTGGGATGTTCCTGAATACATTTCAGTGCTGGATACACTTGGTTCCTTCCTTTCTTGGATGCCTTTGCTTATTCCCTGATAACAAAAGCTTTCCATCTGGGGCATTTTATCCAATTTATCCTTTTGTCTCTTCCACCAACAAAAAGGACAAAAAAAATGTCTAAGAGAACATCAGGACTGGGCTGCTGTCCCAGGCTGGCAGTCCCTACCTCTGATGTTTCAGGCAACAACGAGATTTTCAGGAAGTCAGTTCTAGGGGAGATCCTCAGTCTGTAGTCCTCACCACATGTATGTTTTCTCCAGCACTTTACAGGTGCCACTAGTGCCTTTGTAGAAGTAAAAGTAGTAAGATTTGGGATCGGGGCCCTAGTTCCACAAGCTGTACCAAAGCACTGCTCCATGTTCTTGCACCACATCATGCCCAAGGGGATTTAGAGTTCATTGGTGATGCAGATGGAGGAGTGATAACAACTCCAGCAGGCCTCTGCAAGCTGCCTTTAGGACCAACAGTATTACAACAGCAAAGACCTTGTTGCAGGCAGAAAACCTGCCTAGGAATCTAAGCAAACATTAGTGTAGCTGGAATTGAATGCTGTTGCCAGGACTACACTGATATTGGTACCAAATCCAGCCAGTCTGGCACCAAGCATTTTGTTGCTAAAAGCTCTGGTTATGCCATGCTGCAGAAATAACCATCCAGCACAGATCCCTGGCCAAGGGCTGCACCACATGGACTGGACCGCGATGTGCCTGTGCATCAGCTGAAGTCAGGACACAAGTGTAGATGCGCAAGGCAGGGCAGAAGAAAAGGAATGCCCTTGTTTTACAAGGGAACTGAGACACAGGGAAAATAGGCAATTAGTGTATGATCCTATGGGAATGCTGAGAGAGAACTGGGAATCAAGCAAGTTCTCCAGAGTCCAAAGTCAGAGCCCCAGTCATGGTGTCAGCCCTACACACATGCACATACACAAACAGACACACACAGCCTCTCTGGCATATGCCCCGTGGGAAGCAAGGAATTTAATATTTATCTCTTAAAGACTCTTTCTTGGCAAATAAAATCATGAATATCTGTACAGCACTTTAAGAGCCTTGAACAGAAGGCTCCAAAGCACTGTATTAATAGTTTGTTTGTTTTTGAAAAAGGGAACAGATGGACAAAATCTTGGAAAAAGGGAGAGAGAAACAAGATGTGATTCTATGTTGTAAAATTCCTTTCCCTCTTCCAGAAGTGACTAACACCCTCCCCACTTGGTGCTATTGTACAACAGAGAGAAAAGGTAATGGGTTTGCTAGAATTTTTTTTTTTCGTATGTGTAGAAATCTCTTTATCAAGCAAAGTTACAGACTGCTGGCCCCACTCTCCACTGTTTTAATGAAAACCTGACTTAGAGTTGCCAATTGATAAAGCCATTTCTGGCATTCTTTTACTCCCTTGTCTTCCTTGTTCTCAGGGAAATGATGCGGCATTGTCAGGCACAGAGCGCCTGGATGCTGGATTGCAGGGGGCATCTCATGGCAGCTCTCAACAGAAAGCTCTATAAAGATAGATTTCCACTGACAGATCAGCCTGCACCACTCAAGATAGACTCAAGTTGACATGCTTTTTCCTATGCTTCCTGAGGCCTTACTTATTTCAGAGCAGCTTCATTGTACTCCTCCCTGGGGATGTTCCCAGAAAGCAAAGCCAGTATGTCCTGGGTTCGTCACAGAACTGCAGAGAACCTGTAGCACTAAACTCAGGACATATCTTCATTGGTAAATTATGGAACAACAAGGCAAATGATGGTCACTTGAAAGCATACAACAAGAGCAAGAACCAAGCAGAGTTTTCCTACTTCCATGTGCCTGCGCTTGCAGCAAGGCAGTCTCCACTTAGTGTTTACACCAAGTATTCTCCTTATAAAATAGATCAGCGCTTTCAGTTCAACAGAGTAGGGTCCAACAGCAAGCAACCATCTTCACAGCTATTGAGGCAACTTCCATTAATATCCACAAAGCTCCTAGCTCCTAACAGTTTCCAAAATAATTTTTAAAGTCAGAAACTTGCTTTGGCCCCATCCAGCCCTTTCACAGGCAGATTTGCTGCATGCTAGGTACAAGATGTGCATTTGGTTTCGTGGGAGATTTTGAAATTTTACAGCATGGCATGGTTTCCAATCAGAATGGAATCACATTGAGATATCCTCCAGGAAAAAAAACTCCATCCAGCTGTATTTTTAATTACCAAACATAACTCACATATATATATATAACACACACATATATATACATATAATGTGCGTATTTACACATATATGTTTATAGGTAAGGCCATTGCAATCAAAGTTGAAAAGTTTCATTAAAAATGATAGCTGGAAGTTGTGAGAACCTTCTCCTGTATAATAGCAAAGCTGAGTTCTCAATGAATAACAATATGACTTTTATAGCTTTTCAGTTCTTTCCAACACAAGGCTCAGCTGGAAGTGCAAAAAGCCAGTATAACTCCTCAAAATGGAAGGCAGCAGGAGACTGATACAAACTCTCCTTCTCTAGCAGAGTGCCACAGGGCTCCTGAAGGCCGTCAATATCTGGGACTCCCCTTAGGCCACCAGTTTGGCAACCTCACATCCTGCCAGGGGCTGGAGCACAGCACCGATTGGCTGACAGACAACCATCACTCCCATTTTTCTACAAGACACAGGATTTCTAGGAATCAGCAAGTTCTTGCTGCTGACTCGAGAAATTTGATCAGATGTGGCTTGAGATGGTGCAGCTGGGTCTGAAGATCTTTGCTGCTGAATGTACTAGCTGGAGCACGGAATGAGACTTCCAGCTGGTATAAATCACCTGCCTTCACTGAAGCACATTAATTACCTTTGCACAAGGCTTAAGCACCACATTATCATGGCCAGAATTTGCCTGGCAGTGCCCAGCTACTCGAAAGATTAAGAGGAGGCGGGTGAGATTCAGGCATCATTCAGGAATGCCAGAACCATAGAGGTACTGGAATTGGTGACAGTCAGAATATCTTCATGTGTCTCAGCATGAGGATCACTGGTACTGGGAAGAGATGGGCTTTATTGCGTGTCCCACGCCTTCCAAACCTTCCTGCCATCTCCACAGTAGCATGATGGCAAACAGCTTGTGTAAGGAGCACCCCTGAATTAAGCAGACCCTTGCGGGCACACTGTGAAGAGCTTGGCATTGCCATTGTGAATCCCTTGGGAGAGGCAACAGCAAGAGCGTAAGATGCTGGGCATGTGAGAGGAACCAAATGATTCAGAGGAACACTGGAAATATAGCAGCATGACTGTACTCTGAGACCTTTGCTTACAAGCACAAGGAGATGGATCATGGTCCCTAGCTTCTTCCTGTCCCTCTGCAGTGAAAGGCATCCCAGTCAGGGATAAAAATTCCCTCTGATCCAGCCAAGGAGCTATCCTGGGAAGAGAGGAAGCAGTGCTGAGAGCCAGGTATTCAGCACCAGCGGGAAGAGGAAAGCAGAGCCTGGAAGCGGCCCCGGGGAAGCTGCCCGTCCACCACACACGTCTGGGCACAGAGACCCAGGCGCCACCTCTCAGGAGGGCAAACAGCGGGCAGAAGGGAAGCTTGGGCTGCTGAGTCCAGTCTCTTGCTGCTGGAAGTAAACACATCCCAGGAGTTTACCAGGTTCATCTTAAGACTACTTCAGGTTTTTGGATTTTGGTTTGACTTTGTAGTCCCAGTAGTTCTGCTGGGAACTGCCCTCCAGCCTTTTTTTCCCAGGGCGGTGCTGCTGAGGTGCGGACAGAGCAGGAATGCTGCCTTGACGCCATGTTGTGTGTTAACATACAGAAACAATGTTTATACAGAAAGCTCAGACTGCCTGTGTCAAGGGAGGCAAGGTGCAAGTCAGCAGCAGATCTGTCAAGGCAATGGAACAAGAAAACATCCAAGTGGGCTGCATGCATGGCAAGGACGGGACGAGTGTTTCATGTACAGCTTGGTACAGATGCACTTCTGTCCACACCAGGATCAAAGAAATATTATAACAAAGAATGTTATAAAAGAGATATGCGATGCCTGCCCCAGAGTGCTTATGCTCTATGTACAGGTCTTCAGAGATATTCTACTGTGAGGCCAATTTTGCTGTGCAGGCTGTGTCAGCAAAGTGGGGATTGCTGTACTCCGAGATCCTTGGATGAAGATCATAACTCAATACCAAATACTTTGCAGTCCCATTTCACCATCTGATTTCTACAGCAGCCAGTGCTCTATATAGAAATGTCATTCGCTTCATCTCACAAACCTACTGATGAGCTGTTACAGGCCCAGATGTCAAGCTTCACAGCACAAAAAAAAGAATTAAGGTATTTGTGGTAGTTTTGTATTTTGTTTCATATAAAAATAAAATAGGCATTTATCTGTTAGAAATGCAAAGAGACCACTGAGCTAGTGGATAGATTTTCTCTAAATAGATTAAAAGCAACATCCATACCAGTAGAAAAGAAATGTCCTGGTTCTTCTAATCAGCAGTAGGAAGGAGGGATGGGGAGAGCTCAGGTGCTGGCATGTCTGGAGGAAAGGATGGACACAGCCACTGCAGCGTCAGAGATACGGCACTGTCAGCGCTAGCGTCACAAAGATCATGGATTAAGGCACCAAAAGAATTAAAGTAAAGGAAAGTACAAGTACTTTGCCCTGACAGGTGTTGTAATCTTACCTGCGTGCTTTCCCTCAGTGACCGTAAACATGAGAAAAAAAGATTTAATAAAGAGATTTACCCCCTATATTCCAGGGACAGGGTCCCTACAGGAGACAGATGAGGGATGATAAAATGGCAGGAGCTGTGTGTGCTGGGAGATAATCTTACTTCACTTGTTCTAGCAACTGCCAAGGGGCAAGAAAAGCAGCAATTAATTACGATCTTTTTTTTTTGAAAATTTCTTTTTGCTTTGAGAGTTCACTGTTAGTAAAGGAGTCCAGGTTTTTATTTTTAGAGTATGGCTTTTGTTTTGCCATTGCCTGGTCCTGAACACATGAAATCACCTCTATAATGGGGGATGTAGCAGGGTGTGTGCAGGGGCGGAGGGGGGGGTTGTCTCTGGATTAGGTCCAGCCCAGCGTCCCCAGGTGTCATGCCAAATCTCTGAACAGATATTTTCGTTTTCCCTGCACAGTCCAAGCATATGCAAAGGGGTGGGAAACAACCTCCCTCTTCTTCTACAACTGAACACAGCAATATAAAAACCTCATTCTCTCTCCTTTTATGTTGCCCATAAAGCTCCAAATGTTGCTCTTAAATGGAGTCCCCCTCATGCATATAATTGAGTGATTTCTCAGCCACCTGCATTATGATTTTACTGGGCCAAATGTTGCCTGTTTCCTATGTTAAAGCACTTTTTGCTGAGTTTTCAGCTGCTGCTATGCATGAATTTTCCAGAGCCAGAACAAGCGTAGACAGCAAGAAGTATAGGACAATTAATAGCTCCAGTTAACCTCATTAACTTCCATTGTGCATTAAATAGACAACAATACAAGCTTCGGACTGACAACACTTGCTGCTTTCTTAATAACCCTGAAAATCCTGTGCACTTTCCTTTTCTGAGCGCCTACATACAGAAATAAAAAACCCAACAGATCCAGAGTTAATTCATTAACACCACAGTCAAGTGAACGCAATAGCTCCCTGACAGTGATGTGTAGGAAGGCTGGCTTCCTCTTCCTCCTGCCAGGCTGGATTTTCTGATGTCTAATAATACAGCTAAGCTCAATTTGCAACCTTAGCTGTAGTAGGATTTCCTCTTCCTTGACAGGTTGTAAAACCAGGTAGAAAGTAAGAGTGACCTTTACTTAATTTTTGTGTTATTTTACTTTATTTATACATATTTCATTGATTGCTTATTACAACATCATAAGGGCATCACTGTTCAGCTTTCAAAGAGAACTGGAAGACAGAAGAAAACCGTAACAATTTCTGTTCTACAAATAGGGAAACTAAGGCATCAAATGGTCGTGATATATCCCAACACTAGCACAGATCACCAGGCTTAAGCTTTTCCCAGTTCAGTGTTCTAATGTACCAATAGCTGCATTGTCTGATACTTGGGAAAAATTGAATAAAATTATAACAATCTGAGATCTGTGTTGAGACTATCTTTTTTACTGTTGAATGTAATGCTTTGAGAAACAGTAAGGTACAAGTATGGAGAGAAAGTTAGAGTTCCTCCTAGATCATTAAAACTGGAAGTTGTATAAACCCCACTTTTTTCAGTATTTCTTGTAAGGACTTGGATTTAACTTCAAAGCCTGCTGTTAGGTGCTATATTGTTTCTAGGAGCAAAGCAACCAAACGTGAAAAACAATTTAAGGAAAGAAGATTCTCCTTTTTCATAGAAGGCTGTGATACCTCCGAGACAGCTGGGCAAATCAGATCAACTGCACCCACAAAGAAACCCCTAGAAGCCTGCATGCAGCAGCTCACGCATCAGTGCCACCCCATGCTCACCACTCATTCCTCCTCTGTCCCTGAAAAGACTTTGGCTTGCATGGACACTGAAGAATGGGTGTCTCACTTCCCCCGGTCTCCAACTGGACTGTATTTCCCACCATGCAGTGCAGTCACCCTGGGGTTGCATTGCAGCACCCTTCCTGCCTGGGGAAGAGGCCAGAGGGTCTCAAGAAAGATTGGGATTCACCCATGAGCCTGCCTCAAAGGAGACTGCTATATTCATCCTTGGATTCCCCACAAACCTCTACTGATTTTCCACAGGGAAAAATATTTTTCATCTGAAACATTCCAGTTTAATTTCTACCAATAATCATCTTTTGGAGAAGATAAAGTTTTCTTGCCTTTTTTTTTTCCTCCAATCTGCTCTGCCTAGCCACATTTTTATACTTCATCAGACTTAGCAAAGCCACCCTCAGTACATTATAACCATGCATTAGATAATGGTCTAGCTGTACTCATATTTTGCTGTCTTCCTGGCTAGTTTAAATGGATGATTTGATTCCTGGCAAATTTACAAATTAGGTGGCAAGGGGTAAATATGCAGTACTTAACATGCAAAGCAAAATCAAGGACATGTTGATCTTGGTTTGGCTTTGCATTGTTCAGTGTAAACAAAGTCCTGCGACTTCCATAAAGGAAAGCTAAAAATGGAGAAGTACAACCTTTTTTTTGTCCAGTGGAGATTTTGTGCCTCCCTGTGCTAGGGTTTAACCCCTTCCTGTTGCTGTGTAGGCAATTTCTTCCAAGTTCAGTAAGGTTTATGGAAATAGCTATCACCCCATCCAAACTGACCTACTTGTCCTCTTTCTGGAGAAATAGAGCACAGGATATGAGAAGTGAAAAAGATCCGGTAATCCTGCCTTATCCCCTGCCTGGTGATGCTGAATTACATCCTATAATCTGTCTTGCAGGGCAGAGCCTTTTATTTGAAGAGACAGGACACAGAACAGGTGCTACAAGTTTTTCTGACACAGCACATACATTGCCCTGAATCGCATGAATTAATTGGCTGCTACAGATAGTTTATTCCTTTCCCTCCTGGAAATTGCTACCCAAGTCCTACATGGTCAGTAGCTGCTGCTTCTTAAGATGGTGCAAACTGTCTGTGAAAGGCTGATTAAGCGCTCAGATGCACACAGTACTCATAGCTGACACTGGTCAGGGTGTAGCTGATTTCTGTCCTGGAGCACCCATTATCTGTGCATTTTTATCCTGTCCAATGTAACCAAGGAAACTCATTGAAACCTCTGACAGCTTTTGACCTCAACTTGGGCTAGTGACTTCTGCAGACTAATATACACCTCTCCACTAAACGCTGAATCTTTGCATTGATTTTAGATAGCAATATGGTAGAGCAACGGCCATTCCACAAATAAAAACAATTTGCTCCAGCTTCATTTTGAAGAGACTAACAAAGCACCACAGACGCTTTCTGCTGTAACTCTTTGGCTATAGCTCTAATGCCCCATCGGGGAAGTAAGAGTGGCACGAGTCCAGCTTTGGCAGGAGGTACCAAGGCAGGCAGCTACCGGTTGAACCCCAACAGAGCTGGGTCAGGAAGGGGCAGTGGGCAGCCTGTGCTTGGCAAGGGCAGGGAGCAGGAGAGACAGGTAGTAAGATCCTTGAGGGCTAGAAGGTTATTTGGAGATGAGATCCTGTGAGGTGACTGACAGAAAAGAGGGAAAAAAAGGTGCATTTTTTGTTCTGTGATGACCTGTGAGACCTGGAAAGCAGAAATATTTCCTTCTACCAGAAAAAGCCATGGTGACAACTGGAACAGGAGCACAGCAAAAGGAAGAGCAATCGGTCTCTCTTGGGATAAGAGTGAAGAGGGCAGGGGAACTATTATGCCTGGCAGAGCACCCAGGGTGTGAATACCAAGCACATCTGAAGTTGAAGAGCTAACTCTTGCTGTCCTTTCTGCCCACACTGAGGGTCAGGACTGAGCAGAAACACGTGACACGAGTCTCGTTCATGACAGAGGCTGCTGAGGATGGCAGAAGAACAGAAAGCTGCAAGAGTGCGTGGGGGCAGCCAGGACTTGGCACCAGGAGCCGTCAACCAGTAAGGAAATGCTGTTTGCAACCAGCAGACGAAGGCAGGAGCTGGCAGCCAGTGCTGCCTCTTGAGTCCAGCTCCTCACCCTTCATATGGGGTTTGCAGAGAGCAGGAACACTCCTGCAGCCTTTACGTTACTCTCCTTGGAACAAAGTATTTAGGCACCCAAGAGCGTGAGCAGGAAAAGCAGCCCTTTACTCCTAGTGTTATTCGCACTGTGATTTTGTACTTAACTGGTCTGGGCAAACAAGCACTAAGTGCTCAAGACAGTTGTTGCCTGAAAGTTTTTAATTAGGGGGAAAAACAAGACTGAAGTGTGCAACATAGCTTCTGAGCAAAGGAATCACAAGCACTTGACCCAGCCCTGCCCTCCCTTCTCCTACCACACTGGCTGTGATTGTGGCTCTGCAAAATCACCTGATGGACCATGGCATCTCATGCTTTAGAGAATAAAGGTAAGAAAATGAAGGAATTATTTTTTCAAGTGGCAAATAGAGGCACAACACCACATGTTACTCTATTCTAGTGTACAGCAGCCAGTTTAGCGTCTAGAGTGATGCTTACTTATAGCTTGGCCTAATGTTTTTTGAGAAGTTACCCTTATTTAGGTGGTACTTCCAGCTCCCAGGGAGGCGTGCCCGTAGTTACTGAGTTTTGGTCTGTATCCACACAATGTGCCAGAGACCACAGCAAGCTGGAGATACAGCCATACCTGGCCCCTGTTCATGCCATGCTCACTAGATTGATTCCCTTTTCCTAGGGTAGCAAACCTAAAAGATCTAGTAGAACTAAACCACTGAATTTCCAGACATAACCTAAACCCTAAAGCATTTCAAACAAATACAGGGGTTACTTTTATGCTTTAGTACTAAAATAGTTCTGTTCCACAACTCCCATCCCACACCACCAGTGTCAGGGTCGCTCCTACAGCATGAGCAAGGCTGCCAAGAGCCTCGCTGGCAGCCAGCCCCTGGGCTGCACTGGTCAGGCTCCTGCTGAGCTGCTTCACCTTCTGCATATAGACAGCTCCTTGGGATCGACACAGGGGACAAGACGAACAATATGAAGCGAAGAGGTCTACTCCACATTGGCAGCTTGTTTCCCCCCAACCCCTGAACTCTGATTTGGTTTAACTACCAGATTTCTGCCTTAATCACACCCACCAGATGCACCTCAGATGAAACCCAGGCCCTCATACAGTTTGCCCAGCAGAACTTCCTTCCAGCTCAGACACTGCCTCACTCAGCAAGGCCCAGGTCAGCTGGTAGAAGTACCATGAAATTACAGTTATTATGATTCCCCTTGTTCTTTCCTGGCCATCTAGTCTGGGCTGGTGCAAGTTAATAGCTTCAACACACCATCATGCTGCATAATTTCCCTCCAACAACTTATGGCTGTATACCTTCCTTGCAGCCTTTTTTACCCCACCACTAGACCTGCAGTAAGGAAACCTCACTTCTGCCCAGCAAGCCCACGGCAGTGCAGCTGCCAGCCGTGACTGTGCCTTGTGCCTCCCTCCCCCCTGCCCACAAGCCATCATCCCCTCCCCTCTCAGCCTGCTGTGCTCTTACAAGCCCAAGATAACTTGCTGGCCCACATGGGATTTGGGGCAGTCTTCTGCCCTAAGAGCCTAACTCACAGGATCTTATTCTCTAGCAGGGCTCAGCCCACCTCCCAGTGAACAGCAATCCCCACCTGCTAGGCAGCCTACTCCCCTCTGTTTTGGCAGTGTTATCAGAAAATAACTAAAAGGCTAAATAAGTACAATCATCAAGATACAAGTGTCAAGATATATGGGGTACGTAACATATCCTTTGTGGGAGAAGGTAGCTTGCTTCCCAAACACAAACATCCACCTCCCAGTAGGAGGAGGAACTGGGAGACACCCAGGTTTCATTCTTTTTCTGCGTCTTTTTTCTTTACCCTATTACCTAAGGGCCCTGCCGATTTCTGTCATTCGCCCTTGTTTGCGGCGGTGGGCAACACCAACCCTTAGCAAAGGGTTGAGGAAAGCAGTTACTACCTTCCCCCTCTGACATCTTATCCTTTCCCTTTGGAACACACTATGCTATTGTGTCCTGCCCTGGCATGGGCGGCTGCCTGCAGATGCCACTGCCATCCAGATAATGAGTGATTATTGCTATGATGGTCTCTGAACATCACTACCAAGAGGAAAATTTGGAATATTTATTAGGCCATGGCAGTTTCTGAGAGCACAAACTGGGACTGGGGTCCCTCATCCCCATGGTCCATACAGCAGGAGAAAGTAAGTCCCTTGCACCTGTCAGTGAGCCTTTTTGCCAGCAGAGAGGAGCTGTATTTTATTCTTTTTTTTAACAGCTCAGTAGATCATGTCAGCAGACAACAATGTGCTCACTCCACAAGACACAGAATTTGACAGGCAAAACAACCTGCCAGTTACTTATCATTAGTGCAAATGACTGATTTTTCGGTTCACTGGCAGTTCAGAATAATCTGAAGGTTTTATTTTGAGTCAAACTGAAGAAATTTTTTTCAGAACTTTCAGCTCACCTTGATATTTCACATTTCTGCTCCAATCTCTTTAAAAAGAAACTTTTATTTCTCTTTAAAAAATGCAAAAAAAGGAAATGCTTCATTTGATCCAAAACTATTTCTGTTAGTTTAACTTCCAGATAAAAAAGGGAGGATTCAATAGCAGATATTTCTCCCATTCAAAAGGAAATTCTGGTCAGCTGAAACTCCAGTTTTTCCTTGGACACAGTCCTTTTATGAAAATTTTGGAACAGCCTTAGCCTGCCATTTTTTGCCCCCTCCTGTCATGCTGCAAAGGCCATCACCCACATCTATGTTTTGTAGGCTCAGAGATCACAAGTCAAAAGGGAAAAAGTGCTGCTCATTTCCCATCACTCTTCTCCGTCACTCCCAACAGTGTCCCCAAGAATTTTGCACATCAGTAGAATCCCATTCTGCCTCATCCCCTCATTATTTCAGCCATCCAGAGCCAGCCTTATGCCGTCCACTGGCTTGAAAATAAAAACACATTGAAGAGTCAAACAAGGGGGTGAGGGGGAAGCAGTAGGTGTGCAGGCCAACCCTGCAGGTGCTTCTGCAATGGAGTCTTGGCTCAGGGCAGTAAGTGTTAGTGACTTTTAATTTCCTCTGTCCCCAGGCATCCTGGATAATATCACTCAGATAGCACTGATTCAAGTCCTGACCTGGCAGACAGTGCTGGCTGTCCCACCACGCTCCGTTGAGTACAGTAAGCTTCACATAAGCCCACTAAGCCACTAGGCTAGTTTGGCAAGTCATTCAATAACACTGAACGTGCTTTTCCCTACAACTTTGCAAGGAGGGGAGGAATCTACTGCCAGGGAATTAAAGACCCCCAAACAAATTTTAAACACAAATTGGATTTTTTAATTGGACTGGAGTGCTGAAGCTTATTCAGATCTTGACCTCAAATCAGATCAGAAAGGAGAAGCAGGAAGTCAGTTGACTCTGGAGGTTTGTAGGAGGTCACAGGTGCCTTTAATAACAGATTCTGCAAGTTAATAGCTTGGTTAGGGATGGGAATAGACTAAAGATGATATCAAGAAGTTGAAGTTCTGGCCCAGTTTGCTTTGAAACATGAGCTAACATAGGAAGATCACAAGTGGAACAGAAGGGTTGGAAAGACTCACGGATTACTACATTTAATCTCTTGCTATTGCAAACAGTCTCTTCTTGTAATTGTGATGATTTTTTGAAGTTTGTGAAGCCACATCCTTAGGCAGGACTTTCTTGCATTCATTGCTCCTACTGGGAAGCAATTTCAAAATCTGAAGGTTAGAAACTTTTTCCGAATTAGCACACCAAGACTCTGTGGTTAGTGAGTAACATCCTACTTTAGCTTTAGTAGCTATTCTCCTCATCTCCTTAGGAGCAACCCATCAAGAGGATCTGGAATTGAATGGCAACAAGGAGCAAATTATATTTGTCCCAGCCTTG
This sequence comes from Steatornis caripensis, assembly GCA_013398225.1. NCBI lineage: Eukaryota > Metazoa > Chordata > Aves > Caprimulgiformes > Steatornithidae > Steatornis > Steatornis caripensis. The sequence continues at coordinate 570,045 of VZSC01005639.1, forward strand.
AGAGGACAGCTGTCAACCAACTGCTACCACACTGTTTTAGCTGATGCCTATCAATTAACTGTTGGTTACCCTGAAAAAAGTTCTGAACCATTACTTGATCTAGAGGTGCTCAGAGCAGCACTTTCTGCTGTAGGTTGCCCCAATGATCTGGAAAACCTACATATGATAGATTGTAGGATGGGTACCAGTAGTTATATGGGTCCCACTATTGTTCAGAGCAAGGACAGGATTTAGTGCCAAGGTAAAGTGGGCTGCACAGGTCTCATGGACTAACTGCTCAAGCAACCACAAGCTGAGCTGGCCCAGCCAAACAGCTGCTCTGCTACCCTGCACTGCCTCCCATCTCATCCTTGTTGTCTGCTTCAGCTGCATGAGGGTGCATATTTCCAAAGGCGTCAAATGGAACTGAACCAAGCCAAAAGTTTGCACATAGCTTCCTGGAGCTTCTTTGAGAATTGCAGACTCCAGGCAGAATTTCAGATCTACACCTCCAGTTCAGCACCTGCCGAAGGATCAACAAGAACATCTTTGTCAGTGTCTGAGAGCCACTGGGTTGCAAAGTGCTTAAGCATTTGGCTGCAACTGAGAATCCTACTCTGATGTTTATTCAAGTCATGACCTGAGGACTCACAGCTCCGATTTGCAGACAACAGGAACCAGGAGCAGTCAGCATTTTTGAGCATCTTCGATCTGTTAACTGACATTTTCTGAAGATGAAAAGCCTTTGGGTTGACTGCCCAGGAGAGAAAGCCCCCTGTCCCCCCGACAGCTCCTGCGTGGGCCTTGGCAGGGGGCCCAGACAACATCAACAAGCTTTGACCATGACTTATAGCACAATCTGAGACAGTGAAGAAAGCAGAAACTCCCATGACACCATTCACATTCAGGTCTTGTTGATGAAACTACTAGTCTCTAATGCCAAAAACAGCAGAGATTTTTTTTTTTTTACCATGTGGGCTTCAAAATTCACATCAACAGGCGGAGTGGCATCTTTCACACAGCTCCTTAAAACACTTCTGTGCCACAAGCCTACCCCTCACACCCATCTGGCAGCAAGCTGGCCCATGGCAAGGTACAGCTTCCTCCTCATTTCATCCTCCTCCAACACTCCCATTTGCGTTTTGTCCACTTGTTGCATCCTGTCTAATTCCTGTTCAGGCGTTCATCAGGGAGGGGAAGGTTGTTTTTGCTACTTGCCTGTGCTGCACCCGAAGTAATGAGCCCAGAACCTTTACGCGATCTCCTACCTGATACTCTGAGTTAAGCTGGGACTACAAGGAAGATTTTCCTTTCTTCCCCCCTTGACAACCAAGTGGAAAACACACAATTTTGCCAAAGCAAAGATGAGTGGGAAATGTACTTCCGGGTCTGTTGAAAACATTTAATTTGAGAAGCAGAATTCTGGGGTTGGAGTTATTTAACTTTGCCCTCCTCCTTTCCACACTTTCAAACAAAAGTTCTGCACATAGAAAATATCCTCTTGAAACAGAAGTTAAAGTGCTGCCTGCAAACTATGGGAAAATGGTTGATGTCAACATCCCTATCTATCCCTTTACCAAAACTCAAACCATATTTGACACTAAGAAGCAAATAGGCTGGGCCTTATAGAAGCAGTTTTGGGGCAATTTTACTGCTCATTCACAAACTCTAGCCAGTTCTTCACGCAAAGCAATGCAACCACAACTTCAAGTCATTCGAAACAAATGACAGCCTAATGCTTACAGATTCCAAGTCCTAATCCCCAAATATCCAAAACCCCACTTTGTTTGCTCAGTATTAAAAAAAATAAGGGTTTTTTTTCCCCTCTTTTCAAACAAATCCTTCCTGCCTTCGGACAGGCTGACATTGTGCGTGCCCTTGAGTGTGTTCAAAAGCAAAGTAGAGCATTCCCTTCTCATTACGTGGCTTGGCTAATCAGCCCAGCAAAGGTTTGGGTTTCAGGTGTGGCTCTGTGCCAGGTGTAACAGGCCACTCGCCATTCATACAGCACAGAGGCAGGGGTATGAAGCATATATAGGCTTACAGACTTGTCTTTATCACAAACACCAAGAAACCAGGCTCTCGCCTGCTGATCCTCACAGACAAGCAAACAGCCTCTAGCTCCAGAAGATGGATCAGGAAGAATTAAATCATATTTAACAGGTTGACTGAGAGAAATTATGTGATTTTCCCACTGAATGCAGGAATAGATTCTCAGCTGTATTTCAATTTCACTTCTCTGTGGCCAAAATCCATAGAGAAGAGGGGCTGATAAAACTGGGGCAAGACATCTGCGTCTTCTAATGTATTATCAAGAGCATTAATGTAGAGATTTTACTTTCTGAAGTGGGTTGGAAATTATTTACAAGTGAAGCACCAACAAGGAAATAGTTCCTAGACAGGGTGATGAGCTGGTGTGCTAGATAATGCCACTGCAGAGACAGGCTGCATCCTAGGTTACCCATAAAAACATGACCACCTCAAATCCATTGAGGTGTCCTGTTACTGCATGCTAGTAACAAAACAAACTGGTAACTTGGCTTACACCTATTAATTTGGAAACTGCATACTGTATTTACATATAAATGTAAAATACTCTGCATATGAACTTTTTTCATTTATGTCTCAATGAAAATGGACTCCATATTCTTTCTGGATGTTCAATAACACCCCCTTCCCCCAGCCACAAGACCTTCTATCATTCTTTCTTGTGCCACTTTTCATTCACCTAATACCTCATGAGGTTATTCAGAGGTTACTACTAGGATAATTCAGAACATGCATCTCCAGCAAGATTTGTAATGCACAGTCTACATCTCCTTTCCACCAGTGAATCATTAGAAACCATGCCCTGGTGTTCTTCAGTTGCCCAAAGAGGTGTCCCTTTGACCGGCTAAAGTAGCCAAGCCAAACCAGTCTTTGCCTGTAGTGAATTGAAAAGTGGTGCCATTGACCAAGGGGCCACCTCTTTCTCCTAGCAGACCAACTCTTGCAGAAAGGAAGCAGGGGTGGAGTCGGTAGGAAGAACGGGAAGTTCCTCCAGAGACGTGGTGCATGTAAGGAGATTGCAAGCTTTGAGGGCAGCGCAGCCAGTGGTAGCTTATCCAAGTTCCTAGAAACCATGCATTCATTTGAATTAGGTGTCTCTGTACCCTGGAGAAGATGCAAACATTTGCAGGCTCTAGGTAATCCCCAGGCAGGTAGTTTTGGCTAGTTAATTAGCCCTGCAGCTCTTCTGCACTCAGAGGCTGGATTCATAGCCCTGAATTCACAGATTGAATTAATTTCCCTGATTCATAGCCCGGACAGAGCTCTTACAACAGGGGAGCCTCAGGTGCCTGGTGCTTCTGTTTCAGGTGACATGCCAGTTCAGCAAGACCTTCAGGATTTGCCAATGTTTTCACAAGAGGAGGTCCCAAGCACTCAGATTGTTAACTAGTCCCTTCCCACATCTTAGGGCACTGCCATTCAGCACTCCTAAAACCTTTCCTTAAGTCGAACCATTCCCCAAAACATTCAGCAGATACAAGAGTTCAAGTCACTTGTTATACAGTAGGTGCCGATGTAGCTGTGCTGATCATAGGAGCACAGTATCTTGCAGTCTTAGAGGTGTTTACCATCACAATAATCCCACAAGTTAGGGCAGAGTTGCTATTTCCATTGTACTGCTAGGGAACTGAGTAACAGCACTGATGTAACTTGCCTGAGGCAGAAGATGAAGTCTGGGGCAAAACAGGGAACTGAGCACGAGTCCCTCAAATTCCTGGCAAGCACTCCAAGCCCAGACCATACCAAGGGCCAGTCACGTTCGTGAAAATATCTGGCAGGACTTTAGGTGGAATGTCTAAGATTTTCACTTGCTTGAGCATGCACAGAAGAGCCAGCCATACCTATTTGGGTGAATCTGCTGCAGCAGGATGGGATGCCATTGCATCACAGCCCAATAACATTCTGCAAAACCCTCAGGAAGAGAACCTGGTGCCAGGCACGGGATCGCCAGGCAAACTGTGGGCAGCCAAGGAACTTCCAGCACAAGCAGCATCATGCAGCACCTGATCCAAAGCCCAACAGCAGCCATTGTCTCTGCAACCCTTTGAACATGCTTGTTCGGGTGATCACACCACCAGAGAGACCTGCTTTCACATGTGGTAATGTCCAACTGGCAAGAGATAACTATTAGACTTTTGCAGTGCCCTGCACACACTCCACATTCAAGAAAACCCAGAGCTTAACAGCATAAATCATAGCACTATGTTTTCTCTTCCAAGATGAAGCTTAGCTCTTTTAAAATCCAACTTCAACATAACGCTCAATTAAAGGGGCAGAAGCCACTTAACAACTGAACGTGCTAGCAGTGCTCCTTGAGACTTTAAGATGCCCCCATCTGTTCAGAGTGCAGTCAAGAGATGACAACGCTCCATCTTTGGCTGACTCCATATCTTGGGGGTTTGTTTTCTCCAGACAATGGTGAACGTGAGATGAAAATCCCATTGAAACCAATGGAAGGCACTGAGAACACTTGGGCTCAATTCTCCAGCAGCAGGGCACTGGCCACTAGGCACCAGGGTGGGCAATGGTAGCTTTTACTTTTTATTTTACAAAGATAAAAACCCTTCCTGGAGTTTGTACAGCTGGAAGATGAATGGAGTCACAGCACAAAACCCACCCACCACTGGCAGCAGCAGCGAGATAAAGGTTGCTAGAATTTGATTGCACCCATTATTAAAACTTATCTTTAACCATCTCCCTGTCTATTGATTTCTGGCCAACTATTAACTAGCAATGACCTTAGTGGCTTGAAAATAACTGGGGAAGTCAAGTAAACAAAGGGGAACCCAGCTGCTCACAAAGAACCAAGATATTTACAGAGACCCTCTTTGCTTCTGCTCATTGCAATAAACTTGTGCTGAGTATTTTTCCATTTAAACATCTGAGTCAATGATCCAAGAAACTGAGGGTGTGGACAAGCAACTGAGTATACAGAGGAGCAGAAGGAAGGAATAGGAGCTAATTGTAATTGTGTCTAGAGCCTTGAATTAAAGTAGTCTCGGGCAAAATCAGAAGACAAAGGTTCATGTTTTGGGAGCTTAGCTCCACTGGCTGTAAGCCTTCATGTATATTAAGCAGAAGCATTAATTATACACAGTTCAACTTGACTTTTTCAGGCCATACCATTATACTGTACATAGTGCCAAAGAAAAGCACTTTGTGTTGTTTAGAAACCTGATGAAAATGGGCAATAGGGGTTCTTTGAGAATGAGAAACCAAGTATTTAATCATACACCTACGATTTATCATCCAAGCTGTTCCAAGCCTTATCATCCCTCTTTTTGAACTAAGAATTTGCACCTGATGCCCTTTCACTCCATCAGCACATCTACCTTAGTGTCCCCCACATTTCCCTTCATACCTGGCTCTGAGATCCCCTCTACAGTCACCATGACCTACCCCTTTCCTGGCCCAGTACCAACACCATGCTCAAAACTCTACTCCTTCCCAATACACTCAGCTCCTTTCCATGTCCTGTAACTATTAACTGGGAAATGAGCAGCATTTGTCATGGCTCGTTTCAGGCTATTTATGCTCCAACGGGACAATCATCCAGCTGGCCATACAGTACCTATAACTTTTGAAAATTCCCAGAACCTTATATACAGAGCCCACCCTTGCCTATTGATTTTCAAGAAGTTTTAGTAACAAGATTATTTGAGTTTCTGCTTCCCTGTTTAGATTGGCTGAAGATGGTCAACCAGTTTTAAAATTTCTGAAGGAATACAATAAAGATACCAGTATTACTATTTTGGCAATAGTTAACACTCTTACACACCACCTTCCGTACTACCTCGGTTTTGGCCTTGCTTAGAATTATTGTCAGAGCAGTAGTTCCTAAGAAAGTCTCTCAAAATCTTGCAAAAACATTGCCAGCATGTAAGCCTGTTGATTTAAATCCCATCCTGGATCCAGTAACAAATTGGTGTGTGAGAGGAGTTAAACATGTCCAAAATGGGGCCAATTGTGGTGACTGTACAGATCAGAGTGGGAAATTCCAGAGACAAATGTGGGATCCATTGGGTTTCAAAAGTCAAATGTGGGTCTGTTTCTCCTTAAAGGAGAACAGAGGTGGGGGCATTCACATATCCAAGTTCACATAGGACATGGTCAGCTCTAGAGTCTAAGCATTTCCTTAGTCATAGTCCCACACTACAGAAGAAGCTCTTACAGAACTCCGGTGCGTTCAGTTTGTGGGGAAATCCTTCAGAAGAGTTTTGTATGCTTTCTCGTTCTCACCATAGGCAAACCAGGACTGCAGGGGCAGCATAAATTAAAAATAAAAAAAGTCATTTGAGGCCAGAACAGGAAGATATCAAAATTCTTCTTAATTTGAGATCTAAGCAAAAATTCTAAATATTTTGGCAATTCAGCCATCCACACAGATGATTGTTTTTGGACTGACACTCAGAGGATTCTCCAGCCAACCAGCCATCCTCATCAAAGAATTTTTGAGCCTTTTGACTTCATTTAGTCTTATCTGAAAGAGTGGTAGAAATTTTGGCAACAAGAAGTGCCCACAGTGTTTGGGAGAACCCATGGAGGATAGACAGAGACCCAGACGAGTTCCCCACTGTGGAAAAGCACGTGGTACACAGCCTTAGGAAACGGCTGCCTGGCCAAACGGCACGTGTGTCCTGGCTGGCCAACAAGCACTTGCACAGCTCTGTCCCAGCTACAGCATTATGTTATCTTCTGTGTTGTAGAGTCACAGGAAGAGCAGTGTGAAAAGAGCTGGGGTTATTATGGTAGAAACAGAAGTAGGATGAAAAGGCCAAAGGACAAAAATCCACAGGAGACTTCAGTAACTCTGGTGTTCAGGAAACAACAAGGCTCTTTCCCATCCCTTCATCTTCTTCCTGTGAAGGGTGAGATTACCCACCCTAAAGGCAGGAAGACACATACACCTCCCTCACCAGAAGAGGCATGGTGTTATAATAGCAGGGCTATTTTTTTCCCCAGGAAAAAGGATGAAATCAGCTATTTACACTGGACAAATTACAAGCTCTGGAAAGCACACGAGGCACACAAAGAGAGCAGTTGTATCACAAATAAATATATGGTGGGGGGAACTTATTGATTAGCTTTGTAAACACGGTTGCTCAATCGATAGCAATTTCTGGAAATGCCTGGTACTTATTTGGTGCAGCTTGTACAATGAGGATAAATAATAAGAGTACTTAAGGAGTGCAGCTCCTGACACCATGGCTGAGCCCCGTACAACACAAAACCAGAACATGGTACAACAATTGCACAAGCAAGAACTAACCCATTATACCTCTAGAAAAAAAAAAAGACACAAAAAACACAAATTCAAACACAGCCAAACTACCAAAATAAGCACCTGGATCCCAAAGGTATCCACACAAGTTTCTGCTGCTCTTGCTGTAGATGTATGGCACTGGGCCCAGGATGGTATGAAACTCACCCATCGGCTATGCCCAGCTGGGCAAGTCATGGGTCCCCCTAGGATCCCTGCTGCACGGAAGTACGCAAGACCCTTCCCTGCTCCCTGAACGCCTAGACTGCTGTGGGGGTGCCCCTGAGAGAAGTAAAAACCCCTGATCTTGGAAGAGAAAAAAGGGGCAAAGCAGCTTGCCAGAACAGTTTGCCCAACACAAGCCCTCCATGCCAGCACCAGCCCCTGCCATTCATGGCCCCTGCCTCTTGGATGTGCTGCCCTCTTCCCATGCCTTGTCTCCAAGGGGACCCAGCCATGCTGGGGCAGGGTCCCAAAGTAGGCAGCCGGACCTCAGAGAGACCACAGCACACGCTGCTGGCGCAACAGCAATGCAGCAAGAGGCATGGACAGTGAGCATCTCACCAGTGGGGCTGCAGGGAGGCCCCAGTTAACTCTGACCAAAGCTGGTGGATGTAGCACAGCCCTGCGCTAAAAGTAGCACCTGATGGGAAGGAGGGAAAATCCACCTCAGCTCCCCAGGGGCTTCTCTGCTTCCCTTCACAGATAGGAAGTTTGCTCACATTGTAATGTGAGATCATAGCACAGGAAAGACTGAGGAACCAGACGCTCATTTAAGCTGCAGCTTTTTTACTGCGGCTGCCAAGGATAACGATGTTTGCATGAAATGCGTTTACAGATATCGCTCGCAGCCCTCCAGTGAGGTGGCCTGTGCAAGAGCCGCTGGCCAGCTCATCATAACAACGGCTCTCACCCGCCCTACTTACTTTAACTGGCTGCATCACTCCAAACGAGATGGGGCAGGGAGCTTTCACATCTACCTCCACAGCACTCAACACTGCCCATGCAACCGATGGCTGAAGGAAGAGGAAAAGGAAGGTGTTTGCAACCTTATCCTTCATACAGTTTTTGGCTGTTAGTATATTTGCATGTAGATTGCTGCCAGCTGGGTGGTGAGAGGACAGGATAGGGGCTCTTCTCACTGGGCATAGCCCACAAGTGTTTCACATTATCCCTCAGGGCCCTAATGACTTTTCCCATTGGCACAGCCTTCCTCGGAAGGTCTCAGGACACAGGTGTCTGGGGCAAATGCTGAAACCTCGTCTTCACTACAGGAGAAGTGTCATTTACTGCATCCTTCAGTGAGGGACTCCACGGGACGGTGCTGGTTCGTAAATCACAGCAGGATGAGAGGAGTTTATGTGGAGTACGAATGACTCATTTTTCTGCTCCTAAAATGTTGGTATTGCTCACCAGAAAACTCCTCACATATTCTGAGGGATTTCAGTGTTTTTTATCTTTCATTAACAGCTCGTCTTGTTTCCTTCCTCGTCACAGCATCGTCCTCACAAGAACTTGCTGCATCCTTTGTCGTCACCTCGCAACATCATTGCAGCAGCCAAATGGCCTGTGGAGGCTGGAAAGGACATCAGGCAGTTAGTGATCACTTTGTCACTTAGAGAAGGCCATGTTAGCCTCCGTGACTTCAGCCAGTGCTCACCAGCACCGTTAGATATTGAGGTTGTAGGCTGCATGGATTTTCTTTGTGACTCAAAGCAAATTTCATTTACAGTCTAGAACTGAGCATGTGTTACCAAAGGGTGCATAAATGAAAGCCTTCAGGCTTATTGCACAAATGAAACTTGTACCCTTACTTGAATTTCTGCATCTCCTAGGAGGGAGTGCACACATCCTGCTTTGGGGTAGGATCATGATATAGCTGGTATGGGGAATTAAAGACATAGCCAAGTTATTTCAGCTATCTGTGCCTAGTTTTCCAAGCTGTAAAACGTTTTCTTTGCAATGATCTTGAGGCTAAACATAAATTTCTAGGCCTGGAGTTGCTACACAAAAGAGACTGTACCAAAATAAAGAAAATTTCTTGGGGACCTGAAAAGCAGAGAAAGAGAATACATTTAACTTACGAGTGTTCTGGGCAATGTCTCCCCTTTTCTTTCCCTCCATCCTACAAAATCTTCTTGCTTTTTGTTGTAAATAATTGATGTGTGAATTGCTGACTCATAAGTCTGGGATTACAGGAAAGGAAACTTTGTTTCTTGGTTAAAAAGTTAATTTCACAGCATAGGCAGCTTCCTCCAGGGCTGGCTGGCGAGTCCATGGCCACATAGTACGCCCTGCAGACACCAACAATCCACTGGTGGTGGTAGGATTTCCCAGATGGTGTGGTTCTGCTTGTCATTCAGCGGTGGAGGAACCCAAGCACTGCCTCACCAAGATTTGGCAATCCCGTTTGAACGGAGTGGAGCGGAGTGGAGCTCCCTTCCCTTGGTGCTAGTGCAGAGGTGGGGCCATGTGAGTGTGCCAGGTCGTGCTCCACTGTGCATCATCCGGACCCTTTTACTTGCTGAGCTTTTACCTGCTGCTCTACTCGAGCAAGAGGAGATTGTTCTGGCGCTGCGGTGTCCACAATCTGTCCACTGCCTATAAACAGCAGATGAAATTTTGGCCTTCTCCAATTATTGCTGTGCCAAAATAACAGTGAATAGTCTCCGCAGAGCTCAGGACTTGAGGCTGCAGCCTTGAGCACAAACCACTTCATTCCTCAAACACCTTACCATATAAAGAAACAAAGGAAATATTATCTGTACGTCACAGGAGAGAAGATGCTCAGATCCTTAAATTTTTTTTCAGCACCTGACCGGCACTGATTTCTACAACAGTCAGGCACTTGCACTCCTGCAATGAGCCATACGTCAGTGACTCACCCAGCGTCAGACAGAAAGTCTGCAGCGTGGCGGCGAAGACAGCTTCGCTCTTCTGGTGCTCACAGACGCACTTCTAGCACCGAGGGTGCTGTGACACTCCCCTCGCCCCCTTCAAGCGCATTGTTTCATTGTGTCTGCCAGGTGCAACTTGCTGCTGGAATTTGCTACTTTTAACTCTGCTCTTTGAGGGACACCCCTGTGGCACATTTGACTCATCTTCTTTCTAATATTGTCCTGACAGAATTCATCACCCCCTCCATTCTCCTCAGACTTTGCAGAAAAGGTGAATTTGGAAACTTCTTTCTCAGAGCAACTGATGGTAACACCTCAATTGTGCCTGAGAAAATCAGTCACAGTCTGTGCCTTCCAAAACCGTAGGAATGTTGTTGCTATAGCTGTGCATTGTGTTGACTATGGCTGTGCAAGGTGCACAATAGGGAACCAGCCTCTATCCCGCAGAGCTTGCACTCTTAACAACAATCCATACACTGAATGTTTACTATATAAATATTTAGCTAAACAAAGCATCCAAGTCACATAAAAGCTCAATGGATCGAAAAGGTCAATGGAGAAACAAGTTTTTCAGGAGACTGGGTTTATCCATAGTATGACAATTTTCAGACCTTCCTTGTCATATTTAGAGAGAAGTGAAAGCTCATGGGGAGAGAAAAAACCTTGAGATGTAAACCCTTCCCATGTAAACCCTCCCTGTGCAAACCGTTCCTAACTAAAGTCTCCTCTACTTGAAAAAGGAGAGGAGTAGAAGAGCTCCAGAAGTTGAGCAGCATCTGCCTGCACAGGGCTGATGGACCTGGGAAGTGCTCAGTTCCTGTGATACAGACAGAAATCTGAGGAGTAGGGTAGAAAGGGAGTTATGCTGGCTTGAATCTCATATATCAGGATAGATTAGTTCATCAAGAATACAGCAACAGATAGAGATGTATGTGTATATGTGAGAGAAAAAGAGATGGCCCATCACAGGCAGCATTAGGAGAAAGCTCCAGTCTTTCTCTTCTGGAAGAAAGATTTCCTTGAGCTCTTGATGCTAGTGGGAGTGAGGAAAAATGTTTCTCTTTACTCTTGAGGAATGTTTTTCTATTTAAATAATAACCAACTCTAGAGTCAAGTGGGATGCCCCTGTGCAGAGCCTACACAACGGCAAGTTGCTTTTTTTTTTTTTACAAGCAAAGTTCAAATCACTAGAAAGTGCTTATGGTTCTTCCCTTTAGCGCTCGTGCTACACACTGCAAACCACTGAAAGACAGACAAACAAGGACTCTTACAAACACGGAAACAGGGCAGGTTCACAAACACGCATCTGCTTTAAGGGCTCTTGAAGACCACTGAGGAACAAGCATCTGATGCCTGTGAGACCGTGCTGTGGCTGGACTTGAATTCCTGCTGTTCCTCCATGTCATCTAAGCACCGTCTTCTACAGCTGCTTCAGAGGGTGGTGGGAGGCAATCACAGGATCCAGCAATGACATCTTCTGTGTGGCGGCAAGACAAGACAGACAGACGTATGATGATTGCATAGAAGAAAATAAAAAAGGGAAGATCTTAATTTCCTCCTGGTCAAGTCAGCTTTGTTAACCAAAATGCTTGGAGAAACTGTAAGTACAAGCTGTGGGCTTGGCAATGGTGTGGGAGACCGAGCAATGGTACAGGTCTCTGGGCAACAGCCAAAACCACAAATACTTTTTGTGCTTTTCAGCTATACCATGGACAGGCCATGCCTCTGCCCTTCAGCCTCTGAGGACATGGGGTATTGGGGTGTGATTGCTGGCCAGACTGCCTTGGGGAGACATTCTTCGTGCAACAAACAGCTGGGTCCCATTTGCAGGCCTCCGGTCCCTGACCCATGGTACAAGGACTGGTCTCTTCAAAATGTGCACCGATGCACAAGTACCTCTGCATATGTGTATAAACACGTGTGTATACATGCATACATATATATGTGCGTGTGTGTATATATATGTATGCACTTTACCTTTCAGGTCACCTAGGGCACACGAGCTTAGACTTTCTGAAGAGGACGGACTGTATGGAGGAATCAGTCCAAGAACAAGTGGCTTTATACCAATTTAACTCCTGTTGATTTTTACCACCAGAGAGAACACTCCATACAGTTGAGTACCCTGTGTATTTTTACTAAATTTAACTTCTGGAAACACAGTGATGAACCAACATTAAGTCACCACTGTGACAAGCACGTTTCAGTAAAGCTCAGGTTATTTTTCCCCTGCCCAGCTGCAGTATGGCCAGGCAGAGCTGTGTATTATGGAAGATGGTACGACTCTTGCTTCAGCAGAGGAGAGCTGCTGCCAGCCAGGCATGTGTGCAGCCCTGCCTCTCGAGTTTGAAATGAGAGTATTTCAAAAGAGAACGTGTATTAAATATTTCGAGGTTTGATGCTGTTGGGTTTTTTAAAATTTGTTTATTCTTGCTGGGAAAAGCTTGTGGTTAGTGGGCTCTTACTCTGCTTTTCCTGTCTCATGATGTGTGTTGTTCTTACTGTAAAATACTGAATGCGAGATAATTCAAAACAAATTGTTTGTTGCCATATCCTTAATGGCTGTTATGACATTGCAGCCTCCTTTTCCAATTGTCACCCCCCTCCTGTGAAGCCTCTGCACATGAGGCTAGTCCTAGGGAGATCCCAGTCTTTCAGTTTTTCACTGTGCTTGGGATTACCTTGGTTTGTAACACACTATAATTTTGTTTTCACCCGTATTATGCAAGATTTTTTGAGTAGACTCTTCTGGTCAGCATCAGACATAGCGTCCCTTGGTAGGTTATCAATTGTTCTGTACAACGAAGGAGAAAACCAGATGGTTTAAAAAGGGCGAAGGCCGGGATCCAGAATCCTTGGCATCTGTTTCCAGGCTGAGCAAGTTACTCTCTGTGTTGGTGCCTTGCACAGACCACTTACACAATGGTCAGGCACCCCTCAACAGCTCCTCGTCCCATGGTAACTGAAAGACACAAACATTATGCTATCAAAGTTTACCCAATAACACTTCCAATACATCACATCAACAGAACCCTGGAGACTGCTAAAGCCACATACTCTTCACTGGCTGAAACTCAAAAGCAAGCAGGACGAGGTTGATGTCGGCAATTCCCCTTTGCTGCTCTGTAATTAATGCTGCTGCTCCCCACTCCCAACAGCTCCTGAAAGTGCACAACAGAACCAGAAACGACGCGGTGCAGTGCTGCCAGGCACCTTAGGGACCTCATGGGCTCTGCTGCTGGGTGGCCTTGCTATGGCAGCCGGACACGTTGGCTAACACGCAACCTGTTCAAACTTGCAGGCTTCACACAGGCAGCATAGGCTTCCCAGGCTGCTGAGTGCCGTACTTACGTTCACTTTACAAGGGACTGGTCGGTATTTCAGATGTTTTTTGCTATGCAGAACTCACCGTACTGTAGGTATTTTCAGAGAAATGTCTTGTACTGAAGTGTTTGTGTTACTGCAGCACTGAGGATGCCACTTCTGGGCCAGGACCTTTATTATGTGAGATGCCGTAACACAGGACAGAAAGACTGCATGCCCCCTAGAACTCGCTGTAAGCGTAGTCCAAAGGGCAAGAGGTGGAGATGGAGGTACTAGTCTGAGAAAACACAGAGGTGATACTGGTCAGTGGGATAACTGGTTCTCTCAGTGCTCCTTGGCCCCCATGTTTTCCAAAGAGAGAGCTTGATGGAGGTCAGCAAGGCACCATGCAGTAAGTTTTGAGGTGCTCCCCGCAAGCGTATGTGGCTACATTCCCAGCACCCCATGGGAGAGGTCCCCCGTCTCAGGGAGCATCCTGGCCAGCAGTGCCTACAGAGCGTGCAAACATTCCATCTGTGGAAAACATGCTGAGCTACTGAACATGTCTCCGGTTATTATAATGGAATTATAATGATGGGTAGTACACTGATTGCAGCCTCGGATCAACACTGGAAATCTCACTTGGAGACTGCAAAACATGCTAAGGTCTCCCTTTGCTAAGTCAATGCCATTCAAGCCCCACTGAGACCCCATCCAACTCGGGCAAATCAAACCACATCCATTTCCTCTATCTCAGGAGAGCTGCCCAATCTGGCAGCTTGTAGGGCAGCTTGCTCCAAAACGTCTGGTGTGGATTTGCAGCTTGTAAATACGTACCTAGCCAGATACCTCTCCTAAGGAAAGAAACAATCCTCTTGAAGATGTCAAGAAGACAAGACAGCGTATCACAATCATGTAATAAGGGGGTGGTGAAATTGCCGTTGCGTTAGAGCTGAGCAACTCGTGATTGTTCTGTCCTGCAAATGTTTACAATGTTTAAACATTTTTCCTTAAATGCAAATATAGGTGATGATGAGCATTTTTACAAACAAAGTGTGAAAAAAAAGCTCAAAGGGGGCAATCAACACTGCTTCATTTTGATAACTTTGAAGTGTTTTGTGTTCATCCACATAAAAAAAGAATCTCATTAGCTTAAATTGTGAAATCAAAAGTCATTTTGAATGAAATGAATTTTTCATTTCAGAAATGACAAAGGGGCAATTTCCAACCTTTAAATTACAATTCAAATTGAAAAGTTTGCACGGTACAGCCCCTTTCAGTGAAAATGCTTAATTTCTCATATATTCGCATTTTGGGGTGAAAATATGGTTCACCAAAAACCTCTGCACCTCAATAATCTGCACCTAGGCTTCCCCTGATTGCGTGGTGACTGTGTGTTGCCTAATTGCGTGTGACTAATACAATTTCATGTGCATTTCCGTGCGCTGGGGATTCATTGTTGCCACATACTACCATTGGGAAATCGCTAAGCGTGTGTCTATGAAACGATGACAGGGAGACAAGAGTAGCTCCTCTGGAGAAAAGACCTAGGAGGAGGCGGATGACTGGGAGCAACAAATTATCTACGCAGAACAGACAGAAAACAGAGCAGCTGTGCCTTCTCCCTGGTTTGTGGCGCACCAAACCTCCTTGTTGAGCAGGGGCAGTATTTGAGGTCCTTCTTTGATGATGAGAGCAATGAAACCTAAGCAATACTTGAGAATGGGGGTAGTGGAAGAGAAATCTCTTTGTCAGGGAGGAATATCCTGGGTCCAAAGAGCCAGGTGGACCACAAGTCCTCAGCAGCATGAGGAAGGCAGCTTAAGAGGGTCCCCTTTCCCCAGGGGTTGAAAGCCAGAGGAAGGGTATGAGCACGCTCCAAGCAAGCTACTATCCTCAGCAAGAGCTTGCAGCAAATAGTTACAGTAATCCTTTATTCGAAGCTCACTTTGAGCAGCTGCGATAGAGAACGCGTCTCCTCTCTGTGCCTGACACTCAGCCTCCCGAGTCGGGGGCCTTTCTGACCCCTCTGTGTACAGCGGCACTCAGGCTGCTGGAGAGGAGGGCTGGTTTGTGAACAGGTACTTGTGGTAGGGGGCTTCTGGTCCATATGGCCATCCTCTGCTTTAAAACCCCCTGTGTTGGTGGAGGGTTTCTGGGGACCTGTTGTAGAAAAGGGAAGAGGTACTTAAGTTAGAGTAGGGCTAGGGCTCTCTAGGAAACATGGGAGTGTCCAAAATGGGATCCAAACAGACAGTATCCTGAAGAATAAACCAACGGTTGTTGAGCCGGAAGGAGAAAGCAGGAGTGACCATGGTTTTCTGTCACTGGGAGTAAGTGCTTGTTCATCCTTCTATATGCATAGAAGAAATACACCACGTTTGATACTGGAAGGTGATGCACGTGAGTTCCTTAACCAGGAGGCTGAAGTGAGTCACCATTTCACTCGGAGAGCCGGGGAGTCAAGCCCAGACAACCTATAGCTTGGCAGCGGTGATGTGTTCCTGCGTGGTGGCACATCCTGTAAGTGGGTTGGGTGAGTGAGAGGGAACATGCAAACCTAATCCCTAAAAGTGGAGCAGCTTGTTTGGTGTGAGTCTTACGTGTGCTCAGAAAACACCTTCTAGAAAGTGTCCCACTGGGAATTAACGCATTTCTCCACCTAGTTGCTGGATGTTGGAGGTGTAGACTGTGCTGTTCAACACCACTAAGAGCAAGCTGCTGTGTTTGCTGCAGGGACAGAGCAGAAATGTGGGTGCCTGAAGACTTGGAAGTTGTCAAAACACTTGGGCCGAGGCATGGCTAGGGTTAAATGGCACCTGAGTCGGCTTCTTCTAGATTTAAGTTTTGGACTCGATATTGCCTCATTGTCAGCCCTGTGTGCCTGCAGCAAACTCCCTGCATGGGAGAGTAAAATGAGGATAAATCCAGTTCAAAACACACGGCGTTCAGATGCTGCGGAGAGGGGAGCCCTATAAATATCTGCGAGTGAGGAGACGCAAACGGCCATCTCCCAGGGGAAGTATCTGCTTTTTTGCAATGTTTATAAAAATAAAAACAAATGAAACCAGCAAAAGTCCTGAAAAGTCCACCACGCACTACTGCAGGAGGGGAGGGGCAGGAAAGCCCTTTGATGAAAACTTTTGTGAGAGCAACAGGCTTTCCCTGCCTGGCTGCAGTCCAGGCCAAGCCAGCTGCTTGCGCAGGGGTCTGCGGGATGCTGCCCCGCGCTGCCGTCCCCTCTGCTAGCCGCAGCCCCGGGGGAAGGGCCCTCTCCCTGGCCCCTGCCTGCAGCTCGTAGGCTTTATGGGAATGCAAATAATGCATACAGCAATAGAGATGTCATTATTTTTATAATTACCGCTAATGCCTCCTGAATAAAAAAAATGAGATAAATAATAAAACCTGTTCTGCTGGCAAGATGACAGGAAAAGGCCTTTTTAATCAAACAGGAGGGACCCATCCCTTTTCCTCTTCTTGTAGCCTCTGCTTTGTTGCCCACAAAGTTTTTACTGTCTCGCATCAGTGTTTCTTCTTTCCTCTCCTGCCCCATATGCTTGGTGTATTTACTCCCTCCTCTCTACTCATCCCAAGTCCCCACAGTTACACCGATTGCTCGTCATCCTCTTGATCCCCAAAGCCTTTCCCTAACCGCTTAGCAGGCTTCTTGCTTTTTTAAATGGCAGAGTTCTGTGAAGCAAGGACTCCCCTTTCTGAAGCATCTATGCTGCTCCCAGAACACAACAGCCCTAACACCAGCCTTTTTGTCTCCAGCATCACACAAAGGGGTTTTAGCATCCACCACAATGGGCTGGCTAATGAACTTGTTGCTACAGCTGGGCTGGTCTCCAGAGACATCTGTATGTGGAGGGAGTTCTCTTCAAGGGAGAGAGGATACACAATTTTGGATTGAATACAGTGCTCCGAAAAGGAAGGTGACTCATTGAGTCTAATCATTAGGGTGTGTGATGATATTATCTAATGAGGAAATGCTTGATGATGCTTTTAGAGACTGCAGAGAGCGGCAAACTGGCTGTAGAGGAAATCAGAATGTGAGCGCTTTCGACATAAACAGTGTTCAAGAAATGGGATCTGAAATGTCTTTGGGGAGAAGAGCAGAGCAATTTCAACACCCTCATGTTTGCATCAGGGTGTGTTGCTGCTTCTGTTTAATCTTACTTGTTCACGAAAGTCTCTCCTTAAATAACCGGCTCTCTAGAATTCAGGAAAAAGGAGCCTTGCCTGAAGAACAGATGTCATCTCATTTGCCTTCTGAAGTTTGGTTTTGTTGTGTTTTTTTTCTAACTTGAACTGCGGATGAGGTTTTAATTAAAGGAAACTGTCAGGTTGGTGTAGGTCCCAAATCTAGGTTTTTACAGTATTTCTAAGGTAAAGAGAAACATTTCAGCTGTTGCTGTTTAGTTTTGCTGTGGGGGTTTTTCTTAGTTTGTTTTTTAAGAAATCTTCTTAAAATTGATTGCTTGGCTTCCTCTAAAGAATCTCCGGCTTTTTGCTACCTCATGAGAGCTAGAGAGTGAAACTGCGTAGAAATGCCGACTGCTAGTTCCCATTCTCTTTTTCCTGAGTTGAGAAAGATGAATGACCTAGCTGTCTGACTTGTGTTTCTCACTCCCATCACTACTCGTCTAAGGCATCTGGGCAGTTTTCAGTAAGGGACCACAGTAGTGAGTACCATCACGTCCCGGGAAAGTCGGTAGAAGACGACTCTGAACACCTCAGGAACAGCCAGCAGAGAAAAGCCTGTTTTGTTGTTTTCATCAGATGGGAACTTGGCCCTGGTTATCTTATTTAAGTCCCCAGCGTCTGATAAACTAATGTACTCATCAAGAAAGAAATATTGCAGACGGAATAAAAACTGTCACAAATTAAAACTTGTCTCATCCCTTAAAATAGCAAGAAAGGTCTGCCCTTCCAAAAACTACAACATCATCAAATTAGGCTTTCTTTGCACACAAATTTTCAGTCTTATTTAAAATACATTACAGCTAGAGTGGTTTAAGCCTGCTCTTAATGTATTCAAATTAAACTAAAGTGACAGAGCACATACAGCCTTTTGCAGCCCCTTGACTAAATGACATTAAACTTGTGTAAGCAGCCTTGGATACTTTTCACAAGTGTAGACTTCAACCATTGCAGCTCTGGGTGCACAAGAGACTTTAGCTCTGTTTAAAGTAAGAGAAAATGAAATGAGGATGGAATCATGATGAAACGAAGGCTAAGGTCTTGTGTGAGCACTGTGGCAGCTGTATCTCTGATGCAAATGCCTGCAGAAATATCAGGAAACCCTGGTGCAGGTGTTTGGGAATGCAGACACAGTTACAGCAATAATTTTTTTAATTATTTTTTTCCTTTCTCCTGCTCTAACTAAATACATCCCTGAGCTTGAAAGTACTGTGTGGGCTAAGGCCAGGCTGGTCTTACGGCTGCAGCTGTGTGTATGCACATGTATGTGTGTGCATTCCTTCTCACTCTCGTAAATGTGCAGCAAAAGTGTGAAAAAGAGCAGCTGGCACATCTGAGAAAGAAAATTGCAGTGGAAACATGGCATATTTTTTAGAGCTTAGTTACTGTGACATAAATCATGAAAGCTCCCATCTTCCTAGGAAAGACCTGAAGGTCAAGTAAAACAGAATCTTGCCTCTCAGTCCCCTGTGACCCCAAGCCCAGTGACATACTGTGGAGTTCAGGAGGCATAGGCTGGTGTGTTTCTCTTCTAATTGATTAGTTCTGTCCATTCCTCAGATGTTTTGTTGTTAGTAATAACGCAAAGACAGAGGAAGTGATGAGGACAGTGTTTCTGAAGAAGAGGTGGCTATAGAACGCCATGTATCTGGGCCTCCTTTCACAGTGTCTTTACAAGACTTTGCAAGGGGCTTTGCAAAACCGTTTGACATGACCATCAGGCAGGAAGCGTGTGCTTCAGAGATGGTAGCTGAAAACTTTACACAGCAGAAGTTTGAACTCTATAAAATATTCTTCTCTTCAGTGCAGCTGCGCTTCTAGCACGGACTGGCTGAGTCAGGAGAGCACATAAAGAAAAGAGGGAGCTCAGCTCTTCAGCTGCTAACACAACCACATCCCACACAGAAGTGGACTAGCTCCACGCAGGTGCTCACAATCTCCCAGTGCCTCCCTGCAGTGCACCCTTGTAGCCAGGAAGGAGAGACAAACTTTTGCAACACTCACCAGGGAAAATTTGCTAAGCAAGTCAGCTTAGAGCAGTGTGTTAGAAACCTGTGGGATGCTCGCTCCATGAGTGAGACTATAGACCCAAAAGTTTCACCTTGCTTTGTAACATAATAAAGCTGAGCTGACTCAAGGGACTCAAGCACAGCCATCCTCAGGCAGTTCTGCAGGAAAGACAGCATGCAACAACCGAGAATACCTCTTCTTTCGTTCTCCAGACCTTTATCAATGGAGTCATGTTATCCCCCTGATCAGGTGCGCGCAGACGGGAGAAGAGTGGAAGGAGCAGGGACGGACAGAGCCCTTTCCCATTCCCCTGTCCTGGAGCTGGTGTTTCAGGCAAGCATGGTTTAGTGATACATGCCCAAGCCCAAGAGACGGCCTGCAGGGATGTGCTACTGCAATAGCAGCCACAGCCTAGCCCATACCACATAACAACCAGTTGCTTTGGGTCACGGTCTCCGATGCATACCCAACTGTTGTGCACAGCATTCACCAAACACTTGCCAATCCCTGTGTTTCAGGTAAGCTAGGGGAATTTGTGATTTTCCTAGGTTACTCTGCTGGAAGGTGCTACATCTAAGAGACCAACAATATAGGATCAGATTTCCCAACTACGTGAGGACAGCAGATGACTATATGTAAAATAATAATAATGATGATAATAATAAACAACGTATTTAATAGCATCTTAGCATTCCTGACATCTGAGAATGTGATTCAATGTTGTTGTAGAGAAAATAGCACTTAACAAACCTGATTTAGTTCTTTGAGGAGATTACAAAGTTGCCTGATAAAAGTAACTACGCAGATATGCTATACTTAGATTTTCTACAAGGGGATTGAGCTAAAACCATGACATCCTGCTTAAAAAATAGCACAGAACAGTATGAAGCAGAGGATAAGTGAGACAGATTGAGAGCTGGATAACTGACAGATCTCAAAATGTTGTTGTCAGTGAGGACTCATCACCGAACAACAAATTCCAAGCAGGTTTGGGACTCAGCCCTGCTTTATTCTAGGCTTTGTATCAGCGATCTGGAAGATAACGTAAAAGGGCCACTCACTGATAAAGGGCATGGATGGCCCGGCTTTGGTGGCAAGGTGGTTGATGGGGCAGCCACACCAGGGAATGCTGACCGCTGGGTAAGCAGGGCTCGCTTGGGATGCGTTCCCGCAGCCAATGCTCCAAGGTACCTGGAGGGAGGAGGAGTATGGGTCATCCCTTACCGGCAGGACTGGCCGCATGTAGCAGAACTCCTGAACCAGGGCTGAAGGTCACTGCAGGCGAGTGGTTCAGTGCAAACACCTCTCCCGGCATGCTGACAAACCGGGGCAAGGGCTGCCCGGGAATGAGCACACAGGGAGGGTAGTAAGTAGGATCAGGGAGGTTAATTTGCCTCCATATAAAGCACTGAGACTAAAGTGGATAAGATAACGCATCCAGGCCTGGGGCTCACATTTTAATATTCAAAAGGTGGTTAAAGTGAGGGCAGGAAAGAGCCACAGAAATGAATTAAGGAGTAGAGAAAATGCCTTAGAGCGGGGTACTGAAATTGTTCTATATCTGTTTCATGCACCCAAAGGGGGAAGGAAGGGAAAATTGAAGGGTGAGTTAAGTTCAGCATATAAGTAATTTCATCGGAGGAAAACAGTGAGTGGGACAGGGCTTTTTAATGTAGTAGAGTATGGCACAAACATGAACCGCCACTGGCTAGAAGCTGAAACCAGACAAATTCAAATTAGCTGCAAGGCGCACGTGCTCAACAAAGAGGTGATTAACCACTGGAACAAACGACCAAAGGGAGGGGCAGCTGCTTCTTCCCTTGATATCTTCAGATCATGACTAGACACCTTTCTGGAAGAGATGCTTTAGGCAAGCGCAAGTCACTGAGCACTGGTAAGGGGTAGCAAGGTAAAAGCGATGGGTCTGTACTCTGTGGGTCAGATCACACAGTCTAATGGTTCCCTGTCGTCTAAATCCTCTCAGTCTCTGCTACCAGTCCACTCTTCTTATAGAAATGCCTTGTTCATCTGCCTATGTCACCCTAGTTAGCACCCCTGTTGTTTTAATGAACTTACACAGGAAGCCCATGCCAGAGCTTGGTGTAGAATAACTCCTGATTCCCACCTGAATGTCTTGATTTCAGACACTCTCTTCCCTGCAAGAACCACAAGATTGTATCTAGGTCATGCAAACTTTCCCCCAGAAACAGCCTCTGGGTATAACAGCGTGGCAGATACAGCATCAGATCATGCATTCATATATGTGCTTGTAAAGGTTATGCCTCTGAGGCATCGGCTTGGGCTGGGAAAAGAAGGTTTGCTCCTCTCCCAACACAGCCAGCGGTAGACTGGTAGGCTGACCATAAGGTTTGCGATCTGTCCCACATTCTGCATAGTTTAGGTAGTTTGTCCTGTACAGCGTTGTACAAGGTGGTCAAGAACAAAAAGGGAAGAGAATATGCTGTATTTTCATGCCCACAGCAGGGCTGAGGGGCTAACTGGGGAGAAGGGGCTTTACGTTAAATTTCCCCTCGAGTTACTCACACGTGCATGCAGTCTGCATTACTGCTGAATCACTTTTTTTTTTTAAAGTAGCACATTATACATATGAAAATACAGCACTGCCATGGTCTATAACGGGTCAAGGCCTCACCAACACATGCAAAGAAGGAGGAAGTTGTTCATATAGCCATGAAGAATGTTTTACCTTCTGTATCCTGTTCAGTTACATGGAACCCAGAATGGGTACCAAAGTTAAAAATATCTATGTAGTTTATGTAACAACATCTATATATTTTTATATATAAATTCAACCTATCTCTTCTCTTCAAATACCTTGGGCTGATGCCCCTCAGAAAATGACCAAAGCTCTGACAGTCTGTCTGCCATCTCTGCTACCCCACAAAGAAAACCCTCCAAGCCCAGTGGGCAGGGGTTCTCCAGTTTTGGGTCCTGCCTTCCCCAACCCAGATGTGTTGGTTGAGCATAAGGCTTTCTTGAAACCCTCACTGGCTGGCGAGTGGTGCGTGGGCTGGCACATGCTCATGTCTGTGTATTGGCTCTGTCCCTGAGGAGCCTTTGCTTCAGGGCTCAGGTGCTGATGTCTGCATTCGTGATGAGTAAGCCGTAAGTCCCCAGCCAGCTCTGCTGGGTCCACAGGCACTGTGCTAGTCATGGGACCCACTTCAGGAGACAGGATGGGATATTCAGACACCTCTGTGTCCTAAAAGAGAGATATTCTGGTGCTTGTCACCCATGAAACCCAAAATGTGTGTAGAATACCTGCTACTGTACTCAGTTTAGGGCACCTGGTTTAGCCGGAAGTTAATGACACCAATGTTTTCCAGCCAGTCAGGCTCTTCCAAAGATCCCAATTGACATGATTGCACCACACAAGCTGCATGTGCAAACCATACTTTCTCGCTAGCAACTTTGCTGAAGGGTCGTCAACATACGATGCCAGTGCCTGTGGAGCATATTGCCATGGGATAGATCCGTTAGGTGGGGTTAGTGTGGAACAGTTTTGGGTCTGACACAAATCAGAAGACTCTGAATTCTGTCTGTAGATGGATGGGGAAGACATCAAGAGGATGACCTGGGATGGAGATGGAGAAACAGAATTGCTGCTGGTGCATAGCAGAGTCTGGTTTTCCATAGCATCTTCTGCCTGCTGCCCAGACAACCCATGCCCTGGACCAGGGCATCTGGCAAGGTAGGATTTTCTGGTCCATAGGAGAATTTTTCCCCGATGCGATCACGCAGTATTTGGGCCCTTTGTCCCACCTGTGCTTGTGCCAAGGGCCAGAGCACAGCACAGCACTAATCCAACGCTGGTTTCTGGGACAGATTGTTCAGCCAGCCCCTGGTGCTTAATGCATGATCTCACCCAATGGCCTAGTTTTTCCAGTGATAGTGCTTTTCAGGAGTTTTGCAGTGCCGTTCAGAGCATCTAAGGGGGATCTAGATGTGAATCCATCCACCTGTGGCAAACCCAAGGACCACAAAAACATCCTTTGCATGAATAAGTGGCAGTAGCTAATCTGACCTGCCTGGCAGCTCTGACAGAATAACACCAACGGTTCAGCACTTGAGCTCATTAGTCAAAATCTGACTCGCTAAGGTTGGGCAAACAGCATCCCCATTCTACACATCCACTCTTGTGGGGAGGCACACAGCAAAAGAGCCACAGACCCACAGGCTGGGGATGGAAGGGGAGAGGCGAGCTGAGGACGATGCCTGGAATCTTGCACGATGCTGCCCTGACGGAGGGAGGATGGGCATGTGGCATTTTCCTCTGGCATGCAAACAGCTGAGCCTGTCTGATATCTGGCACACAAGTGTTTGGCCTGCTATTTACCAGCTTGCAAACAGATAAAGATACAGAGGGGGTTGCTCACAGCTTTCCCGCAAAAGGGAAGAGGAAGAAAAAGAAAGACATGGGGAGGGGGGGAGACAACCCAAAAAAAAGAGAACAGGAACGGGAGTGAGAGTTGTCAGTGCCCGCAAGCACTCACTGGAATAATAGCAATAATCACTGTCATCCGTAAGAGGCTCTTGCGCCAGGTTCTGCCTCTCCCCCTCCCTCTCTCCCCTCGCCTTGCTGTCTGAGTCACTGGATCTGAGTCACACTCCTGTTCTATTCCTGTACCCTTCCCTTCAGCTGGGGATGTAGATTTGTTTTGGCTGGAACGATCTGGGCACAGGAGGGACCATCTGCTGCTAGTTCTTGCTTGCTTTGCTCTTGTTTCTTTCCCAGAGAAGGGAAGTGAGTGCTGCCATTGCAATAATTCGCAGAGAGCATGCTGGGAACATACACCCCTTACTGTACAGCCAAGGACTGCCATTTGTCATCTGAAGGCTCATTATCCGTGGCTGACCCTGAGCAGTTGTCTCCACGTGCTTAAGCAAGCAACTCTGACAAAATTGCTTCCCTGCATATCAGCTCTTCCCAAGGAGGGTGTTTTTCATTTGGTCAAACCCCAAACAGTTTTTAAGGGCAGCAGCAGTGCAGCAGTGGGATCCAGGATGGTTAGTACAAGCCTCCACATTGCTGTGATGAAGGAGAGGTGCAGAAAACAACCTGACAGCATGCAGAGACTTGCTGTTGGTACAAGCAGTGAATGTTGTGATGGAAGGAGTGCTCACTTCTGGTTTTCCTGCCAGTAGCAGCAGCCACAGTCAAGTGTGTGTGCCCTGTATTTTGCTGCAACACTAGTAATTGGCAGTGGTGAGGAAATGCAAATGACTTAATGCCTAATCCACCACAACCAGTGTCTTGGCTGACTCCTGTATCCACATCCTGAATAGGAAAGTCAGCAGAGCAAAGTCGCACGAGAGGAGAACCCACCAAAGAGCTGAACAAATGATCAACTTGATCAGTCTGATAGCCTTCTATGATGGCATGACTGGCTGGGTGGACGAGGGGAGAGCAGTGGACGTTGTCTACCTTGACTTCAGCAAGGCTTTTGATACTGTCTCCCACAACACCCTAATAGGAAAGCTCAGGAAGAGTGGCTTAGATGAGTGCACTGTGAGGTGGGTCGAGAACTGGCTGAATGGCAGAGCGCAGAGGGTTGTGATCGGTGGTGCAGTCTAGCTGGAGGCCTGTGACCAGCGGTGTTCCCCAGGGGTCAGTG
>VZSC01005639.1:595872-660729 GCA_013398225.1 Steatornis caripensis
CAGTGGTGCCCAGCGACAGGACAAGGGGCAATGGGCACAAACTGGAACACAGGAGGTTCTACCTGAACATGAGGAGGAACTTCTTTACTGTGAGGGTGACAGAGCCCTGGCACAGGCTGCCCAGAGAGGTTGTGGAGTCTCCTTCTCTGGAGATATTCAAAACCCGCCTGGACGCATTCCTGTGCAACCTGCTCTAGGCAAACCTGCTTTAGCAGGGGGGTTGGACTAGATGATCTCTAGAGGTCCCTTCCAACCCCTACCATTCTGTGATTCTATGATTCTATGACTGGAAGATGGGTCTGAATGAGCAAGAGCAAAGGCCTGGGAGAGAGCAAAGTCACACTACAGGCATGCCAGGGTTTTCAGGAGTGACCAGACATTTTAGAGGGTCTGTGTCTGGGGCACAGAGCTCTGTGTCTGCGGAATCTCTCTGGAGGGATCTTTGAAGGATGTAGCAGTCAGACACCTCTCCAAAGGAGAGGCCACTCCTGCGAGTTCTGTTCAACCATCCCAGAAACGGAGGCCCCACAATGAAGAATTTCCTTTGGAAAGCTTAACCCCGAGGCTGTGCAGCACAACCAAGTGTCTGCGAGACCTGTTTATGGGAGAGACGATAGAAGGAGTTGCTTCATGCCTGAAAGAGAACATAGCTGTCCGTTCAACAAGAAAGTCTGAATCCTGGCCCCTCTGGAAAACCGAACCAACCAAATCAACATCATGCTTTTCATCTACAGTCCATGAAGGCTTGTGAACTTCACCTAAGCTCACAAAGTTCTGAGGCACTCTGTAGGTGAGTGGTTCTTCAAGCCCTGAAGACACATCCATCTCCAGTGATATCTTTCTCAGTTCCGTTCCTGACTGTCCCTCCTGAACAATTTAGACTGAGCTTCCCAGAATCCCAGAGTTTTAAAATGCTTTAAGTGGCCCATCCCAGGGTGGAGAGTACTCAAATGCGTGCAGATCATGGAGCCCTCAGCAGCAGACTGACTGATGATAGCCACCACACTAATGTCATCCCCCTGCGGATCAGCATTGTCAGGCAAATTGATTATCTGAAGAGTGATCTTAGCTCTAATTTCAGCACAGTGGCAGCTCTTTTTGAGGTCAGGATGCTGCAAAAGCTGTCTGGTGATCGGGGTGTTGCTCAGAGGGGCTGGATGTCAGCACATGCAAAGCCACCACCTCTGCCAGTACATGGGTCACACCAGCATCTAAGGCTCCTATAACATTAATGTCTTTAATGCAGAGGGAAATCGAATTACCGAAAGGAGCTGACCGAAAAGGTCTGGGCCAAACACGCTGCGAGAGGAGAATGGCCACGTCATTCTTAATGGAGCTACAACAATGTGATTTACCCTCCCCACAAGTGATGGCTAGACACTCACATCACAGTTCCACCCAAGCTAACTTTAATTTGCTCTAGGTCTGAGTCATCTGCCCAGCCAGAGACAAGATGCTTCACCTCCGAGTGGCTGAGACGGGCACCCATTTGTTAAGGTTTGCTTTGCAGGTGTGCCCCAGCCAGGACCCCTGGCTCTGAAGGCTGCCAGCAGAAGCCACCAAAGGACGGTCCCTGCCTCAAAAACCTTGCAGTGCATGCAAATGCCACCGCAGGTGCTTCCTGACTTCTCTAGGGGTTGGACACAAGTTACAGCAAAGAGGGCTGCAGCCTTGCAGGAGAAGTTCATAGGAGACAGGTTAACCACCCAGCCCTTTCTGGGGTGCTGGTTTATTATTTTCA
Organism: Steatornis caripensis; assembly: GCA_013398225.1. Classification (NCBI taxonomy): domain Eukaryota; kingdom Metazoa; phylum Chordata; class Aves; order Caprimulgiformes; family Steatornithidae; genus Steatornis; species Steatornis caripensis. The sequence continues at coordinate 597,614 of VZSC01005639.1, forward strand.
GTGTTCTTATTCAATCCCATATTACGCAAATCCATCCAGTCTCAAAAAAGGCTCCTGTCCCACTTCACCACTGCCTGCTGCTCCCATCCCTGCTTCCAGCATGCCCCTGTCCCAGCAGAGAGCCCTGACCCCATGGGGCCTCTGGGACTGACTGTGCCAAGTTGCCCCTCAAGCTCAGCCAGTCTCTTCCAGCTAGGATTTAATCCAGATAAATTTTCTGGTTTCCACAGCCTTTTCTGAGGGCATTCTCGAAAAGGGATGATGCAATGCACAGCTTCTGGCCCCTTGCTTTGGCCATGTCCATTTGACATGGCTGCCCGTTGCAGCCGTGCTCAGTGCAAGAGACATGGAGGGGGACCTTTGACGTATGCCAATTAAAAAAGTATGTTAATTGCTGTTCTGGTTGTGTTCCTCTTCTTCGTGAAGGAGATGTTTCCCATGTGCTCTCCACTATGCATTATTCAGCAGCAAGGACACCCAATTCCTCCCAAAGATACAAGAGAAACCAAAGACCACTCTGGGGTCTTTGGTGTCACTGCTTTCCCCTTAATGCTCCTTTCTTCCTTTTTGCATCCTTCTGCCCACCAGATTTTACCCTTTCCACACCTGCGAAACATGAGGCTGATTACAATCAGCCCAAGGAAAAGCGTGAGCGGAGACAGCTGATCTGTGCCGGTCTGTGTTGCTGATCCCAAGAACTCTAAGGCTGATGTCCTCTGCATTTCTCCTTTTCCCAGGCATGCTTTGGGACACCCTGGAATTGCATTGCATGCTGGTCACTGAGATTTACAGCTCAGCAAGTTTAACCTTAGATTCTTTGAATAACATGCACACGTCTTGCTAAAATTGGTGCATGCAGTGAAGGCTTGACATACTATCTTACACGGCTGTATTAAAAAAACTCATGCCACTTCAACCATAATAACCCAGGCATACATTATAACTCTAACCACATGTCATAGCCCAGTGCTGTCCCTTAACTGTAAACCCTCTCATCTGCAGATCTGCTGCATCTTCAGGGTTTGGTTTGTTTCTGACTAAGATTGCTCGAATGGCAAATGTAAGACAGGAGGCTAACGCGTGGACTGCAGACCTAGAGAGGTGCAGGCACTTACCAACAACCAGCCCGCTGTGCATTAGCTTCAGAATTTGCCAGTGAAGACACATGTGTTGAGTAGAAAATTATTATGGTTACTGCTGGCCCTAAGTCATCAAGTGTAAAAACGCAGCCTGCTTTCCACTTTGCTGAGCTCTGAAAGCCTCACTGGAGAGGGCTCGTCCTGGCAAAGGGCAGTATATTGCACCGGGCCTTTGCCTGCCTATAGACAGTCCCGACATTTTTGTCCCTCAACTCATGGGAGTAAGGAGACCCCATGACGAAACGTCACATTCACTGCTGCTGTACCCTCCAAAACCCAGCGCTGCCTCAGCAAGTTTGGACTCACCAGGGATTCCAGAGTCACAAGACCTTAACAAAATGTATGTATGTGAATCATCCAGCTTGCACATCGAGAGTGGTAACATGGAGGATCAGCCCAATCCCTAAGAGCAAATGTGGAGATCCGTGCCGCACACAAAACTTTTACAACCAGGGCTAAGTTTTTTCCCCCATCACAGCCCACCGTACCGCTCCTGGACACATGTACACATGTATCCTGTGAACCTTGCCAAAACCTAGTGAGCAAAATCAGTTTGAAACTGTGGAGCTTGGAGAGAGGCTCAGAGCCCAAAGGCAGCTCTGGCTTCTGCCGTGCCCAAACTCCTCATCCAAAGCAAAGGAGCATTTATCCTGATGCTTTGTCGTCTGATGGACATTAAAAGGAGAAATTAGATAGCAGTGTTCCCCTGGATTTGCACAGGATGCTCAAGATTCCATGCTGCAGCACTTGGTAATTTCATCCATCCAAAGAATAGCCCACAAAGTGACTGGAATTTATTAAAACAAGATTAAACAATACTAAGTTTTTAGAACAGCCTGGATAAAGATGAATACACTTTGAAATCTTGGACAGCGTGAATTATGTCCGTAGTCCTGAAGCAGCAGGAATCAGGAGCAAGTCCTCCAATGAGACACAGTGATAACAACCTGATGCAATTCACCTCTAAGGCAGCACCAACACTCGGGCATCGGTGAAATCAGACCCTTTGCTGCCGAGCGATGACAGCAGCTCTGAAGTTTTAATATTTGTAGAGAGATGTTTTCACCAAATATGATACACAGTGATTAAAATAATGAGCTGGAACAAGCCGAAGTTATAATTACTCCTTTTCTTCCCCTCCCCCGAGTCGGCCTGAGCGCTTCGTTAACTACCTTGATGAACCAATCAAGAGTTGGCTAAATCAGGGAAGGAGCAAACAAACCCTGGGAGACGTCCCTACAAGAAAAGGCATAATCTGGACACTAAGCTTTGAAGGCAAGCCGTATAATGAGAGCTGACTATATCTCAAAACCCATGTTAGCTTGAATGAACTTATGTAATAAACATTTATCACAGAACATATGTCACTGAGCACCTGCCAGACTTCAGGAGTGGAGCCAACGCAGCTTGAATCGTATATGTATTAAAAAAAAAAAGGAACTTGGCGGCAGGAGGCTGGCAGACGCTTTTACTAGAAAAATCAGAAGTGGTTTTGAGAGGAGCAGAAATTTCCTGAAACCTCTCTCACTCCGTGTGGGAATATCGCACTTGGAAAAAGCAAGAGGCTGATTAGCCTGCGTGGGGCGGAGGGAGCAGGATGAGCTCCCCTGCTCATCCCCTCCGGAGCGTGTCTTTGCATCCCCACCACCCTTGGGCTCCCACAAGTGCTGCTGCCCGTGGTTGGGATGAGGTACGGTGAGCGATGCCTTGCGGAGCGTGGTTTGGGGGGCTCGTGCCTGGCTCTGCCCGAGCGAAGAGGCAGCACTGCACAGCGAAGGGCGGCTGCTGGAAGAATAGTGAGCACAGGGCTTGAGCAGGGCTGGAAGGTGAATTTGTGGTTGTGCAGAGGGCATTGGCAAGAGAGGAGTAAACTACTGAAATTGAGGGGGATGTTAGCATCAAAATCAAGCGGAACAAGGTGGTGGAGGGACAAAGGGAGGCTGTGAGTGGGAAGGAGGTTCAGAGCAGCGACATTCAATAGAAATTATGGCACCAGAAAGACAGGGTAGGGTAGTGCGCGGGCTTGGGCAGGGCAGCACGAACCTGGCCTGGGACTTTCTTCCTGGGCCAGTGCTGCAAGGGAAGTGGAGGCAAAGAAGCAAGGGGCCCGGGACCGGAGAGGTTTCTATCTGATACGCTATGATAATGAGGACCAGGACAAGCATGGCAAGGCTGTGCCAGGCATGAATCGCTAAACTTCGGACATAGGCTGGGCATGAGAGAGCGAGCTTGCAAAGAAAAGATGAGAGAGACAGGTGGGGGGAGAGGAAGGGGATTGCCTATCTTTGCCACCGATGGGCATGTCTGCACCACGCTGTGCTTTGTCCAGAGCTACCCTGTGCATGCTCTCTCAGGTACCTGTAGCCGGGCGTCTGTGACAGCGCAGTCCCTGCAGGAGGTGACAGACCTTGTTTCCATGCAGCACTATTAACTCAGGCCATGCAAGAGATGAGTGGGACTGTCCTGCTCCAGGCTGTGTGTCAGCAGCGCTGGAGCACGCTCGGGTATCTCTGAAGGGCAGCGCCTGTGCGCTGAAGCCAGACCCTGAATTTCCTGTCTGTTTTATCACACTTGCAAACTGACGGCCAAACCCAGCCCTAGGGAGCAGGCTCTCCGGGAAACAGAGCAAGATTTGCCTTTGCAGCAGATATTCTCATCTTCTTTTTTTTTTTTTTCTTAACTTGTTATGGGCTCTTCCTGGCATATGGCTTCAATCCTGATGAACTCTGCAGAGCTACCACAGGCTGAGGAAGCAGAGCAGGGGTAATTAGCACAGAGAGTCGAAGAGAAGGCTGCCTAGGAGATGGTGAGAAGAGAGGTCCCCAGAAATCTGATATTCTTTTTAAAGTCCAGTCTAGGGTTGGAGAGGAGGGAAGAGAGAAATTTGCTGGTCAGACTGTCCAGACTACACCTGAGTAAATCCAACCCCCCTACTTCCCTCCTGCTATCTATCTTCAGCACTTATATGACTGCCATTATCATCATATCTGAGCACCATGGGATGCTTCCATGTGTTTGTCATTCACTGCTTTTACCTGCTGTGGGTGTCCTTGCTTTTCCCTGCAGCTATAAACAAGAAACTAAGCCTTGGGAAAGACAAACAGCTGATCCCCAATTGACCCTTTGGACTGCTGGCCCTAACTGAAGTGACTGGGGACTTGTTACCTGACTATTAACTAAGCAGCTGCCCTGTGTTTGGGCTAGAACGGGCCAGCGGCCAGCCCAGGGCTGTTTTGCCAAATCCCATTCACTTTGGTGGTCCTACTAAGACCAGCTGGGGGTCAGGCCCACCAAGACCAAACGGGAAGACTGGAAGGAAGCAAGAGAAAGGGGAGAGAAGAAAGATAGGGCACTGAGCTAGCAAGAGTGCGCAGAAGAGCGTGCAAGGGTGGTGTTAATGCCATCCTTCTGCGGGGAGCTGCTGGCTATTCAGAGGACCCTAAGGCTGAGCAGGCTGACTCAGATACTCAAGGCACACATGCCACTTGTTCATCTCCCCAAGCAGCTGATCCCAGCTGCTCCTCGGGAAGGCAAGAGCCTATCTGGAGAGAAAACCCTCACTAACCACCTGATGGTACAATATTAAAGATAAATGATTCATTGTTACTGCAACTCTCTGTGCTGCACTGAATCCACAGTCTTTCATTAACATGCATCCAAGCTAGCTCTACCACAGGTGTGCAGCATTCACCTGGGTCACAGCTTGCTTGCTGACCTTCAGCTGGCCATGAGTTTGTGCCCTGGAGTTACACCACTTGGGGTTTTTTTCACTTGCTTTTTTGCCACATCACTATGGAAGTACAAATGCTGATCCTGTCTGTGTGTCATATTCTCTCCTGTATCTCACTGCAGGAATTGCTTCAATAAAACTCTGCTAAAGCGGAGCTACACTCGCTGTGATGGTTAACGGTTGTGCATTTCTTCCATAAGTGTTGAATGCAGGCAAAGATTACAACAGGTCTGGCATCAGTACCTGCTTAGATTCAGGGTCTTTTGTATTTAAAAATCAGTTTTTATTAAAAAAGTCTTGCTGAAGGTTTGTGGAGAGAGGCTATACTTTGAACAAAATAAAAATCATGGTGCAGACAGGAAATTTTTTCTGAAAAACGTTCAAGAGACATCCTTCTCCTCCTCAGCTACAAAACACCATTGCTCCCCCCACCCCGCCACCCCCGCCAAGTTTTTGGATGAATAACGTCTGTTTGGAGTAGCCAAAACTAAACAGAAGTTAAGCTTCCCAGGTGGGAGCTGGGTTTCCTCAGCAGGGAGCTGACGTTGTCGCCCAACAGCCCCTTCCAGCAGCGCCCAGCTTGTTTTACCATTTCTGGAATTGGGTGATTAAAGGGCAAACCCTTCCTTTCCGCGGTTGTTTGCCACACTGTTTGGAAGATGTTTTACTCATCTACCTAACCATAACCTAAATTGTGATAATTAATGAGTCAACACTTCTTTCTCCACACGACAGCGACTGCCTGGCGGTGGCTGGAAACAGGTAAAGCACCCAGCTAGGCAGGAGGGTGACGGCACCCACACGGACATCCTCAGTTCCCAGGGCTGACTTTGCACACCCACCGCCCTGAGGAGCCTCCGCTGGGGGCGGACAGATCTTGTAGCGTGGTGGGGACACAGCTCATCCACCGGCTATGACAAAACCACCCAACCTCTCAGGCCAACGGGGACAAAAAGAGGCATGAAAGTGAGAGGAAGTGGAAAAGATCAAGGCGAGAGCGCAAAGTGACAAGCTCACCACCGGAAAACAATAAAAATAAATACGCTCAAAAATAGCATAACTGACATGCAAAGGAGATCAAAATATCTCTTGTGGGGGGGTGCAGGATGGGGTGTCTATGGTGGACACCAAGGTGCAGCCAGGGGACGCGCTGCAGGTGGTGGTGGCTGGCGAGCATTGGCCATCCCCTGGCCACCTTTGCATGCTGCCTGGCTCCCCGGCTTCTGACCTACAGGTTCTGCAGGCTTTGGTCTCTTGGGGGATGAAGACCACTTTGTGCCTTCCCTGGTGCGTCAGAACACATGAAATGCTGTGATCATCTTTTAGCCAAGGACAGTGTAGGGTCTCTGCTGGGGGTGCGGGTGCTATTCCAGCTTGGCCCAGCCCCCTTTGCCCAACCATTCTTCTGGTGTGAAGAAAAGCACTTGGGCCCTGTTCCACTTGCCCCAGCATAAATTCAGAGCACATCCAGTTTAAATCAGCAGAGGAACTGGGCAGAAGGGAAAGGAGAATCCAATTCTCCAGGGTTTGCTTTGCTGGAAAGGACAAGTGCTTTCAATTTACCTTCATGAGAGCGCTAAAGTCTTAAGCTACCGAGGCATTTAAGCATGGTCTGACCTTTAAGCAAAGATAAGGCTCCTGAAGTCAGCATTGTTTTGCAGTAGGTTGCTCCTGTGCTTAGAGCTGAGCATATGCTTAAAGACTTGTGCTATGTTCTAGGCATGTGTTTCAGACTGCTGTGAGAACAGAAGCAGAGAGCAAGACTAGGTCCTGTGGGTCCATCTGGGCTCGGCTTCTGCCCAGCTGTGTGACTGATAGCATGCACCCAGCTCTGCTTCCTATCTCTGTGGAGGTTTGGTCTCCTGAAACACCAAGCATAGCCTAGACATCACAGCTGGACCACTGTCCCACCACAGGTCCAGAATAATATGTTTTTCACTCCTGGTACAAAAACAACAACAAAAAAAAGCAGAGAAATCACAGCAAGCGTGGTTAGATCTCTGGAGTCCTTTGGGCTAATCTGCCCAAACTTGCAAGACCTGGTTGCAGCTTTGCTGCTGTTCTGGCGCCTTTCCAGTGCCCTGTGAATCAGGGACTGCCACTCAAGGACAGCAAACTGTTTAAACCATAATTCCATATTCCCATCTGGTGCACTGAAATGCATGGATGCCCATGGACGTGTTATCCTTCATTCCCTCTATAATGGAGCATGTGATACAGAGTTTTCTCCAAGGAGAAGCAGGGTAAGTGAACGCAGCCAGGGAATGTCATTGTGTATCTTGAAAATGTAAAAGGTAGGACTAAGTGCAAAGGATTAATTATTATAGCTGCTTAATGATGCTAGGGATTTTTAGTATTATTATTTCTGTGTGTTATCTGAGCCAGAGCCATGGCAACAGGAAGACAAGAGGACCACCTGCCTGGGCCATGCTAAACGAAGGTTTATACATTGATTACAAAAGTTACAGGGAAAAAATGCTGGGGAGCATGGATCGTGGCTGGGGTGGGCTCCATCTTGCAAGGCAGCGGGGACGTCCATCCTCTGGGTCCAGACAGTCTTGATAAGAGCTGGGGGGACTTCTAATCCTCATGCAAAGCAGGCTGCTGTCCTTGAAATAACTACCCAAAAATGGCAAGTCTACAACCCTGGACCTGCAAAGAAAGACACTAATTGCATCAGGAATTTGATACACCAAAACACCACTGTTTATGTGCTTAAATTTTGCTACTCTGGGCAATGAAATGGGGCCAGAAGGCCCCATTAACTGTCTGCTTTTGCTACTTGAATACCAACTCATGCTGAAGTAAGGTAGAAGTAACATGCTCCTAAGTGTGAAAAGGCAACTTTTTTTCGTATTCATGGCTGCACAAAGCAAAGGAGAATTTTGCCCTTGTGTTGAAGGAAGTTTACTAAAGGTTTAATTAAGTGCCTCAATCTAGATTTAGATGTTCTCACTTCTGGAGCTGGAGTTTGAAGCTGTTTGTTAGTCATCAATAGTCATCTCAGGTAACCTCCACCACCCTCAGCCCCTCACCTGATTCATGCACACGCTTGAGGAAGATTGCTGATATCTTCTCTGAAAACTAACGAAATCACAGTGTGATACTTTGATTTCAAGGGCATCAAAGTAATGCAAAATAACAATGGGTTCGGAAGGCTTGATACCACTACCACAATGTAGCTCTTCTTGTCTCTAGATCTGAAAGCACCTTGTGAAGGAGATCCAAACAATTCCTCCTCTGTTCAGGTCAGAGAAACTGAGGAACAGAGCATCAAAGAGATGCAGCCTGCAGGTCTGGGATAGAGTCTAGGCTCGAAGCCAGCTGTCCCAGCCCCAGACGTTGACCGCGCTTCTCCCTAGAAGAGAGAGATAGGATCTGCCATGGACTGGGGACCTGTGTGTGTGTGTGTGTGTGTGTGTGTGTGTTTGTGTGTTTGTCTATGGGTACACAGGTTTTGCAGAGAGAAGGGTACCAGACACAATAACAAACAAAGAGGAAATCAATTCTGTGGTCAGCTGGGAAAGCAGGTCCTGCTTTAGCTGGTTGGAGTTTAAAGGGCAGCAGTGGACACAGGAAAATGCTTTGTAAGGGCTGGAACGGTAACCAGATTTTTTCCTGAGATTATTTCACAATATTTGTAGTTCTTGTTTGCTGTACAGGAGATTAGGCAGAAAGGCCTGATCCCCTCTTTGCCCCTTTTAGCGGAGGAGAGTGCTCCAGACCTGCAGACAGGGATAGCTGGGGGTTAGGGCTGCTGCAGTAATTCACAAATTACTGATCTTCCACAGAACAAAAAAAAGGGAATAGAAATGATTCTGTATATTTTAAAAGAGTCTTGTGGAAAGTGGAGAGATCATCAGCAAATCTTCTGCATGTGGTGCTGGTGGTTTACTGCTAAAGAACAGAAGGCATAGGTCTCTTAAGGTTATTAATAAAAGCAGCATACGTTTCCTCTGCTCAGTAGTCTGAGTATGGCCAATTTTTGTTATGGGAAGAATGCCATGCCCTGATGAGAGTTATTACAGGGATCACCTATACACGCAGAGATCCCACTGCATCTGGGAAGGGTTTGCCTGCTCCTGAGAGATGCTCTGGGATGCTGGAAAACTGAAGTTTAACTGAGCAAACGTATCTTTTTCCCTTCCTTCTCTTTCCCCTCAAGGCTGGCTATGTGGAGCTGCTGGAGTATGCCCAGGACTCCTAGGCCCCTGCCCCAAAGGCAATTGCTCCAGCCGGCGCTGTGGTTCGGGATGCACCATGCACCCCAGGAAGAAGCAGAGCTCAAAGGAGATGCACAGCATGAAGTGCCACTCTGCCATCACAGTTGCTGGATGTCCGTGGGCTAGAAGCCTCTCTGGGTATTGCAACAACTCTCTCAAGATGACTGTGCTGGTAAGAAGTGTGATATCAAGAGCTGTGAGGCTTTGCTCCTGGAAAGTTGTGGGCATTAAGGCTCCAGGTTTGCTTCAGAGAGCTCTTCTCCCTCAGGAGCACCATGACTGAATTAATGTGAACAGACTTGGCCTCTCAGCCAGTTTGCAGACAGAGAAACTGAGGCATGAAGAAAAGTTACTCACTCCATAGCTATCTACCTGGTCTAAGGGACAGAAGTCAGGAGAAAAGTCCTTGCAAGAAAACGCAATTTTTCCTGAGCAAGGTAAGCAGTTTTCTTCAGGCACCCAAGCCAGGGCAACCCCAGTAGCTTGCAAAAGTCCTCTCGAGCTCACAACCCCACCCCGAGCCTCTCCCAGCCTGCGCGGCTGTGCAATTACCCTGTGTAAAGGAAGAGGAGGGTGGGATGGTCTGGAGACTGCTTGCAGCCTGCAGAGCAGGGGAAGGCATGCCCATGTCTGGCCTTGGGCACTCAAGACATCACTTGCTCTCTGCAGTACCACCATGAGTGAACAAGCTATGACTTCATGGGAACAGCCCCATAGCGGAGCAGGGACCTGCCTTCCTCATGTCCCCATGGTCCTTGTGCCTTGTCACAGGTTTCAAAGTCACTTGACGTCTACCACTGAGGCTAGAGGTGTTTTGGTATCCTGGGTCTTATCTGCAAGGCTTTGTCTCTTCTTGGGGTGCCAGCCCAAATCTCCACTTATGCCAAAACTGACACCAGCACAGATGCCCCACCACTGCTGATCGCCCAGGGAGCCCAGGCCTCCAGCCTTTCCCCTGCCAGTTCTGCCACTAGATCGATATCTGCACTTGAACAAGAGCAGGGTGCTCTTGTTTGCATGTCTGATTGCAAATAGGACCCTTGCCAGTAATGGAGAATCCATCACGGCCCTCCAAGGCTGTGCCAGTGGTTAGTTGAGCCTCCTGATAGAAACACAGCTTATGCCTAATCTGCATTCGTCTGGCATCAGATTGCGGCCGCTGGATCTTGTTTTACCTCCCACAGCCAGGCAGGCCTGGCGTTACTCAACTCCCATACCACATCAACTCCCAACAGGACTTCTCTGGTCTGGGTTACCCTGAGCCGCTCTTTTTCCTGCCCAGGAATGTTGCCTGGGTGGAAGATGAGGGCTTCAGACTTTCATTTGACATTTCAGATGCCAGGCAGCCCATTCAGAGCTGTGTGGGCCATGTAAGGGAGCTCACACATTTCCCCGGGGTGAGACTGACGGTGCATGCCGTGTGGATGTGCCCAGTCTGTTCCCCCCAGCTCAGACATGCCAGAGTCCCCCTCCAGTTTCTGCAGAGGTCAGGACAGAGCCAAGGATGCACTCACTGTTCTTCACTGTGGGACTTGTTTTTCTCTCTTTTCTTTCTCTGCACCCTCTTGAACCACCTTCTCCTTGAGGATGGGAAGTGGTACCCACTCCAGCATCTGCTGGCTGTCACCACCTGGCAGAGGGATTGAAGCTGCTTGGCTCAACCCTCACTGCCAGGTCCAGGTCCCCCTTTCCTGCATGCCCCTCCTAACACCCTGCTCCTTCCGTGGGCAGTCCCTGCCTCCTGCTCCCCCTGCCTCTGCCTGGCTTCTCTCCTTGAAACGCAGCCCATCGCCTTCCAGCGATCCTGTGTCCCTGGGGGAAGCAGGCTGCTCGGCAGTATGCATGCTCTGATGGATTGATTCAGTTTGACTTCCCCCCGTGTATCTATTCAAGTTTCCTAGAAAGCCTTTTTCACTGGAGGCTTCCTGAACAAAGCAGGTAGCATGTACATGCGCGTGTACATGTGGGTCCATGGAATAGAGGGGCAGCTGAATCACCAGCCCCTGCCATTACCCCCAGCACTGTCAAGTGCTGTGCCAGCTCTGTGCGTCCACACAGTGAGGGCTGGAGGGATCTCGGAATTTGTGGAATGAGCATCTGGGAATGTGCATCTGATCCTCAGACCACGTGAATGGGGGACTAAAAATAATAACCAACTGCTGCACCATTCCTTGGCAGCATCTGGGGGAGTTTGTGTAGGGAGGAGCAACCATCAACCTCTAACACCATCAGAGCATCCCTCTGCTCTGCAGCTTGGGTTTGTGCATATAAAAGTGGTCAAAGGCTGCAAGCTAATTTTTTTTAAAAGGGTTTCTCTCAGGGATGGCTGTGTTGTGAATTTTCTCCTACCTTACCCATCTACAGCTGACCTGGCCTATTAAAAGATGCCCTGGTTTTGCACTTGAAACCTCATTTGCCCTTTGCAGAGGAGCTGACACAAGTGCCCACTGTATCAGTGAAAAGGTGACAGCATTAGGAAGGCTGTGAAGACTGTCCCTGTGAATACAGGTGGAGACGACATTTTGAGAGCAGTCAACCTTCCCCTGCTGCAGTGTTGAGCAGAGTCTGGCTGTAGCAGACCTGCAAGATTGCTGGTGGGAACAGTCACTGCCTTGCCACTGCATTTTTGCGCTTCTTTCAATCATCACCTTTAGCTGTGCCACTCTCTCTGCAGTGGCATTGACCAACTGTGGGGGACAGAGTCAAAGAAGAGTCGCCTGTGGCGACAGCTTTGTTTAAACTTGCTTGTTCTTGTAGGATTTATTTTCCGCTCTCCTAATCCAAAAATAGCTTTATCCAGAGATTTCTTTCAGCAAGTAAAAACCATTTCCAATCAAGGAACAGCAGCAGCGTATGGATCGGGTGCTGCATGTCTAGGGGAGAAAAGCTCAGCAGAGTCCAACCCAGCTCACACCTGGATTAACTTTTGTCCTCTGCAGGGGCTGGGCTCTGGCTCTGGAAAAGCAGAATATGGTTAAACTTCCCCATGTCTGGTTTCTTCCTCTGGAAAATGAAGTTCGTGTCACTCCTGTACTTCTTGGTGGAAGGTGGGGGAATCCGGCCACAGGGTTGCAGACAACAGTACAGCCTGGCTGTGGTCCTTGGTGGATGCTGGCTCAGCCCCATGCAGGGGTTTCATCTTCCCTTTTTTCATCCCTCAGCCAGCTCTGCTGCCCCAGGGGACGCTGGAATGGCCAAGGACTGAGTGGTGAGCGGTTTCTCTCATGACATACAGATCAGTGAAGTGGCCAAGTCACAGGAGCTGCTGAAGAAGGAGAGAAAGATTCCTGCCAGCACCAGGAGGAACAGGAGTGGGGAAGGTGTTGGGCAGCACAGCATTCCCGCAACGGCTTTCTTGCAGGTGCCCTGGCTCCCCAAATCTAGTGCTGTGGCATTTCAGGCTTGCAGATGGGGTAACACCTCCAGGGGTGGGCAATTTGCGGTTCGTGGCTTGCCTGCGGTTCACAGGCTGTTTAAAGCTGGTTCTCGTACCAGGCGAGAAGCAGTGGCTGGCAGGTGGGCTGCTGCATAACCCACATCCCTGGCTGGGAGGCAAAGGTGGTGAACCTACCTAAACGATTTTGCTGGGTCACACAGCCGCTGAACGCCAGTCCCTCCTGCTTCACTGGAGAGCCAGAGGAGCCCTGGGAACATTAACTTCTTCCAGGATCATGAACATGGTTTGGTGTTTTGGGGATTACACCATTGCCATGCAAGTGAGCATGAAGGTTCCTCAGCTGTGGCCTGGTTTCTGCCAGGAGCTAGGTCAAAGTAAGGCTTGCTCCACAGAGCAGAGGTGTGTGTGGTAGTGGGAGAGAAGTGGTGTGTTGCAAAAGGGAGATGGGAACACCAGGCTGCCCTGTTTGGCTTTCCCAGTGGGTAGGGAAAGGCCTGGCTTGATTGAAGCTGCAACCATCACCAGGACGTGTCAAGACTGTCTCCAAAATCCTTGTGTGAAATTGGGTCTCCTGGGAAGCCAGCCCAGAACACAGGGTATATAATGCCCTGCCTGCCTGGCAGCCCTGGCAGGTAATGAGCAGCTTGAGTCATACCTGGCAAGGTGTCCCCAGGCTGCGATAGACTTCAAGCTTGGGTGGGTCAAGGTGCAATTGCTAGGTTCTGCGCCCCAAATTTGGAGGCAGACCTGGGTGCATCACTGGCAGAAGGCCGTGTGGGGCAGAAGATGACAGCTAGGAGCCCGCTGGAGGAGACCCGGCTTGGCAGGGAGATCAAGGCCCTGGGAGTGGGCAGGAAAAGGAGAGGAACCAGGAATGAGAATTGAGCTGGGGTGGGGTGTGGGAAGCAGAGCTGAAAAGAAATGTAGGAGAGTCTTTCTGTGGGAAGATGAGAATTGGATTCCCCTGCAGCTGGCAGACCCATCAAGCCCTGATGCAGGTGCTTCCCAATAGGCCATCGAGGCTCTGCAGTGTCCCCACCCCTAAGCCTTGCTCTTAGCAGTACCCAGAGGAGCTGGAGAATAACAGCAACAGCTCTGCAACCTTTGACACCTTCCAGCTGCTATGAAACCTTGTGGACGAGAAGCCCCATCTCTTTTGCCATTTGCCACGTACAACCACAGATCCAGTTCCTGGATGGTGGTCCCTTACCTTGTGTGGGGCACCAGGGGAGAGGACAGCCTGGACAAGCACAGGGAGTACCTGGGGCAGTGTGGGAGCACCAGGGATGGGAGTTGGTGGGCTGCTGAGCATAGCTCTGAGACATGTGGTAGACCCTGACGTGCTTGATTGCCTCACCCGGCTGCAGGTAAGAGAGGTGAGCTCAGGATGTGCAGATGACCCTTGCATTTCTGCTGTGTGTGGTCAAAAAATGGTGTGTTCCTTGTTTCTCCACCACTTTCCTCCTTATCCTTCCAGCCACTGAAAATATTCACTTTTTATTTGTAAACTTAAATCTCTCTGAGTTGGGAAATCTGGTGCCAACTCTCAGGTTGGAAGCCCTATGCCCTTTTGTGCTTCCCAGGATGTGGGCCCCCTTCCCGTGCTATCTCCTCTCCAATCAGCTGTGAATCACGGACCATCAGTGGCAACAACACAAGCAGAGGGAGAGCGAGACATAAATACAGTCCCCAGGGAGTGTGGCATCCAACTCTCTGTGCTAAGTCTTTTGAGGTTTTCAGTTGTTCATTAAAAAAATCCCTAATTTCCTACTGAAGAAACAGGAGGAAAATTTCCAACTACACAGTTCCCAATCTATGGCCAAGCCACAGAAGATTTGCTGTTGATTTCTGGCTCCAGACTCAAGTACCTGTCTAGCCAGGGACTGGTGTTCACAGCTGAGCCTCTGTAGGTGCTTCACGAGACTAGCTGAAAACGTGGCCCCCACCAGCAGCACCATGCTGCTGCATGCTCCTGAATCCAGTTCGTCCAGTCCCTCCCACCGCGCACACCAGGAATGGATTCGCAGAGGTAAATGGAGTTACACCCCTGCACCACATGAATCATGTCCAGCGAGTCTTGAGCTGACCCTTGCAAGGAGCTCCTGAGGCATTGCGTGAAAATTATTTATGGGTGGTTTTTATTGCCTGCAAGAGGATGTAGAAATCGGACAGCGCCCTTGTGGTTTTCTTCTGTCAAATTATGATCAAGGCTGCTATTTTGCTGCCCAAATATTTAAGTGTGAGGCACAAATCTTTACAAGGGCTACCACATTCCTTAGGTTATCTATATTGGTCCTGCCTGGACCTATAAATTCTAGAGGGACTACCAAAGTAAATAATACATTTGCCTGCACATATGTTGCTCCAGGGGAACTCCTATTTCCTGTAGCACAAAGGCCAGTAGGTCAGGGACCTTCTTGCAAATCAATAGAAAATTACCTTTCAAGTGACACCTGCATTAACCTTTGACTCTTGTTGGTCTGGATGAGGTTAAGGCCACCATTCCCTATAGGCAGAGTCCTCCATTGTGCCTACGATTCATTTGCATTATCTGTTTTCCCTGCTTGATCTTTGGAACTGCTGGCATGGTTCCCAAATGGCATGCAGGGCTGTTTCCCTGTGCATTGGTCAGGGATGTCAGAAGATACACAAGGCTGTGCTTTTTGCTGACAGGTGTCAGAAACAAAAAGGTAAATGTATATGCTTAGAAATAAAAAACTCCAAACAAAACCCAAAACAAACAACAGGAAGCAATTACAAAGACCCCTTGTCAACATAAAGCTTTTCCATCTAAAAGATGTGTCCTTAGCTTAATCATTAATGACACCCATAGGTCATTAAAAGTGAATGAGTTGTAAAAATCAAACTCACTTGCCTTTAGAGCTGAGCTGGAAAGAAAATTGTTGGATCCTACAGCCTCCAGACTGGTGTGAATCACTCCTTGTTTTCATCAGGGGCTGGTTCACGCTTTGTATTTCTTTCAGCCTGCATGAGGAAATCAGACTGGTCATTTCACTCTGCTTGTTTCTTTTGCTCTCCAGCCTTGCATTGCTGCAAGGCAGTGCTGATCCACCTGGAGTAAAGAGTTTAGCAGAGCACCCCCCCTGCTCACCCCATCTCTTACTCTCCTGCGGCAGTGCTCAGACATTGCCAGCTCAACGTTGCTGCTTGCCTCCATCTCCCTAGCCAGGACCTCACTTAACAAAGGTGTCGTGGTTCTGCACAAGACCTGACAAAGAGGACCTCAAGCCCTATGCTGGGTGATTTCTCCACAAGCCAATGAATGCGGGAATTAGGCTGTGACCCGTTTCCTTCTCCCCTTCTACAGAGGCTCTGAAATATCTCTTTTCTGGGTATTATTGAGCTTGATTGTCACACAGGGGATCCTGAACACAGATCTCTTTCCATCACTTCAGACGCTGTTCCTTAGTGTATGAGGCAACTACGTCTTTTGTTTATTTCTAATTTCTCCTTTGCACCCCAGAGAAATGCTGCTCGGTTGCTTTGCTGCTAGTGAAAATCCTTCTGCAAAGCATCACTCTCTGAAGCAGGTGAGGGATGGAGTGATCGTCGGAAGATAGCTGACGTATCTCAAACATCTCCTGTAACGACTGAATTCCCAGTCAGCCCAAGCAATACTGCCAGAGTGTGCGAAATGCCCAGCGGGCTTTACGTAACACTGAGCAATGCCTGACTGGCAGGAGGGCACTATGTCCTCAAGCCCACCATGCTGGCTTGACAAAAGTCCGTGGGCACAGGCCACCACCCTGCCCCTGTCACCCTCATTTGGTCCATGGGGACACCCTGGGTGCAAGGAGGCCACACAGCCCTCTGAAGCTGGGCTTCCCATTGCTCCAGGCATGTGCATTTTTGGCCGCTGGATTCTCATTGTCACTTGGGACCCGTGGGTGCTTCTGGAAAGCAATTAACAGCCAAAATTAAAATGAGCAGACCATAGGACTTGGCACATTGCTGTTGGCAAATGCTCCCTACCCCTCTGGCTTATTTTAAGCCCTAAACCTATCTGATTGTATCGTGTTAACAGGCTGGATGCTGTTGAGAGTCTGCCAAGCACAATCTGTAGGATGTTCTAGTTGGAGTAGAGAACAGCAATAAAAAGGCCTTTGACTGAGCCCTCCAGATCAGGCTAACGGGAGGAAGGACCATGATGCTGTTTGGTCACTTGCCTTGAGTTGTCCTTCTGCCCAGATTCTTTGTCCACAGTAGAAATGTACCCTGACCACCCAAAACCACCCAGGCACAGTAGCCCTGAGCGATTTGCTGAAGCTTCCCTGAAGAAAATGCTGTGGTGGCATCCTTCACTCTCTCAGCTGGGAGGCTGGGGTCATCTGTCTGAGGGTCCAGCACAGGGATGGGAAGTGAAACATTCCCTTCCTACAAATGCCATGGGCACACGTATCAAGAAGCAGCTGGGGAAGAGCTTGCAATGTAACTTCCCTCTCACCCCAGTCACATTCAAGTGATTTCACTTTTGAAGGGGCTTCCTGGGAATCTGAGGTCAGGATCTGTCTTGTAGTCTTCACTTACAGCTACTCAAAGCAGCAGCGTCTTCACATCTTTCTCTGTGGCTCATATGGGTCCCGCAAGCTGGATTTTGCTGCGACGGGATGTCACTGGTCATAGGTTTCTTTCAGGAACCTCCCCTCCGGAGCACCCAAGGTGACCAAGCCACCACCTCTTTATGCAACTTTTGGGACACCCACCCTCAGCAACCGCAAACTGAATCATAGAACAGGGATGGACAAAGCCTGTGCTCTGTCCCAGTGGGCAGGAGGATGGTTGTTTCCTAAGGACACTGCTGGTCTGCAGCTCTGCTTGTAAAAGCTCAAGCACTGGGACTGCTCTGCCACCTGGGAGCCTCGGCAGGCAGCAAATGTTTCCTGCTTTCCACCCTCCTTTCCTTTCAGTATCTTCTCTGAGGTGCGTGGTGTTCTTGCTGTGCAACATCACACAGCACCTGCACTCTGCTTCAGAAAGGGCTTCATTCGCACAGGGGTTGTACGATGCCCCTCTAATCCGCCTGTGACATGCTGTTCAGTCAGTAGGAGAATATTAAAGGAGGGACAGACTTCACTACGGCAGCAATAAAATCAGTGCTGCAACAGATTCCCAAGGAGCTGCAGTTGCTGAAGATCAGCTTGGCCACACAATCCCTTGAGGACTGGGGCATTTGGTCACTGAGGGGTTCATCAGGCCCTGCAGGTCCCATTTGGGCTGGAAACAGGGCTAGGAAGAGATAATCTTAGATTATGTGGTGATAGATCAAAAATCTAGTCTTGGCCCTCCTCCCACAACTCAGTCCTGCCCAGGAATCCCCATTGTGGGCAGCACGGGTGGTACAGGGGTGGACGGGGCTGCGTGGGGCCCAGGCAGGTGGTGAGTGTCAGTGTGGGAGCCCGGATTGCAGCATCCCAACCGTGCTGACTGAAAGCACAATGTCTCACCCGCTGCCACGCACCGGCACAGTGGGACCACGCAGCCGGGCTCGCTGCCTCGGGGGCTGCGAGGGAGGGGCTCGACTGGGACCTCAGTTTCACTTCCTGCCCTGTGTGGGGAGAGATCATTAAAAATATCTGACTAAGGCAGACTTCTTTGTTCTCAGTATTACTAAGCCCTCCCCGCTCCCCAGCCCCCCTGCGACGACAGCGGTGTGGGCAGACCTATTTCACTTTCCCCTGATTTGCAGACTTACAGCTGGGCAGGCAGGTGTACAGCGCTGCCAGACTGCACACCTCCCGGCCTCTCCCAGCCTCACTGGTGCGCGATCCTTTCTCCAACAGACCTGGGCACTTTTCCCAGCATCTCAGAGGGTCACAGCATCTTAATCCTTAGAGAGCCCTGGGGACACCAAGCCAGGGCAATGTGGATGATGTTGAGGGACATCAGGTCCCAGGGATGCTCAGAGCAAGGGAAGATTTGGGACCCTGCTTGCTGGGCACAGCAGAGCTGGGCTGCACAACTGCCTCTTACATCGTGTTGCAGAGAGAGAGAGCTTGATAATCTCAGTCTTGGCCACCGTCAAGTTCATCATAAATTGATTTCCTCTTGGATTAATAAGGTTACCATAAAAGATATGAGCATTTTAATATCTGCCTCCACAACTGTAATACTGGTTTTAATGGCCATGTTGACTAATGTGCACAGTACTTTACAAATCTGTAACATGCCTTTTCTTGCTAGAGTAACTTGCAGCCTAGTGCACATACAGCTGTTGCAGCTCAGAGGAATGGTGGTTTGTAATTTAGTATATCCCCTTTCACATGCATCAAGCCCTGTGGTGCAATTAGATGTTCTCTTTTGCAAAGGCAGTAATTCATGCTTCTGCTGTAGCCTGGGAGTTGGGAGTGGGACAGGGCGTGTGAGGTGAGCTAAAGCCGGGTTGCAGTGGGTTGAATGGCTATCAGAAGCTCATCTCTCAAACAACAGTCAAAGAGCAGGTCAGCTGGAAAGACTGTTTCTTCTTGTTTTTCCACTCTTGCCTTACTAAAACTTTTTATTGATTTCACTGCAGATGAAGAAATGAACACTACACCTACATGATCTGTCATGGAGGCCCGCATTTCATTCCATGTTTCCAAATTCCAGACTCACTTTGACTCTTGGCCTAGATCAGCTTTTCTTGTGCATATTCTGCCCATCTCTAGTGCCGTTCTTCCAGCTGTACTGATGTTTGTTACAGGATCCCATCAGATGTTGGATCAGATTTCATAATGGATGAGATTAGCCTGGGGCGAAATATCCACGCACCACCTTTTGCTACAGAAGATTTGTGTTTTCACCCTGTTGGTGCAAGCAGGTGGCAAACTGGCAAGTGATAATCTGCTGGTATTGATACTGTTCTGCAGGTAAGTGGAAGCTGCCATATCTCTCCATCAGGAGCGTGACTGGCATTGGGTAAGGCTGTCAGGTCTTGCTTCTGAAAGCTTAGGTGAGATGGCATTCAACTAGGAGGCTTGCTTAGCTCTGCTTGCATATAGGAATGAGGGCTTTGCTGCACTTGGGATGGGAGCCCTGGAGCACAGCTCTGCTGCAGCCCGTTCCCCCCACCAAGGTATTTGGGATGAGCACATGGGGGACCATCTAAACCTTGTGTGTGGAGCCATTCATGGAGATGGATCCAGTAGCAGATGTGAAGGGTGAATGGAGCTGCCCACCCATGCGACCATCCCAGGGAGGCCAATGTGCTGATAGGGGTTGATGAGACCTTTTGCTTCCCTAGAGCAGGCTGTGCCTGACAGAGAAGTCCTGGCCACCCTGCCACTTCTATCACTTCACATGCAGCTGGTGAGACTGGGAGCAGGGCTGGCATCCAGTGGGAGGGCACTGTGGAGGAGTCACCCAGGGTATTCCTTCATGTTAGCAGAAGCAGCTGATGAATAAGCCCAGAGGTGCTGGGCCAAGCTCACTGTGGGGAAAGAGAGTTTTCAGGGAATCCATCCTCCATTTCCTCACAGGAATAACATGATAGCAGCAGTGGTGGAAACGCTAATAGGGCAAACGATTTCCTGCACAGGTGGACCCCTGAATTTAAAACCCTGGCGACAACTTGTTTGGGGGTGCTGTTGAGCAGCAGCTGGTGCAGACAAAGCCCTTCAGAGTGAACATGCCACAATGCTCCCCCAGACATTAAACCCTGAGAGGGATGTGCCCTTGGAGGCTGGGGGAGGACACCTTATGCATTGGCAATGACTGCATCCCCTCCTGCCCAGGCTGCTCCTTCAAAGCAGAAGAGACCGATCAGAGCATGGGGCTGGGTTTGTGCAAAGTAGCCAGGAATTAGAGATATGTGGCTATTTTCAAAGTTTCATTTAAGAGAGTTGTGGATTTTGTGTATGATTTAATAAAACACGGGAGATATCTTCCTTAATAACAGACATTTGTACGAAAAACGTGAGGCTATGTGCACTGTTTCCAGCACCCCAGGGTGCTGCAGGTGTGGGAAGTCCTTAGGATGCTTCAGAGAGGAAGAAGGAGGGAGAGAAAAACTTTTGGGATGAGCTAATCAAAGCTCCTCGCTCAGGGCTAGAACAAAGCAGCCAAGACCTCTCCTTTTTGCCATTGTCAGACGGGAGAGGTCTCTGCTGGTTGGTTGTCATGTGGGAGGTTGAGGATTGCTGTTACCCTGTTGTCAAGGTCTGAAACCCTGGGCGATCCCATCCTTCGAAGCAACGCCCTGTGCTGGGCAGTGTAGCTCCTCTGGGTGCTGGTGAAGGACATCTGTCAGTCAACATCCACCCCTTCCCTGGGCACCCTGAGCAGGAGCTGCCTCTGCCAGGTGGGGTCCTGGCCTGCAGACCCCAGCCCCAGGGCCAGGAAGCACCTCCCAAGCTACCCCAAATTTTCAGTGCTGGCCAAGAGAACTTGCAATATGCTTTGGACAGGAGAAGCAGAGTGTGGCTGGTGTCGGGTGAGCCCTGCGTAGCAGTCTGGAGGCAGATGGTCCATACAGGAGATGCTGAAATGGTGCACCATCATCTCGTCCAGCCATACCAGGCAGCGGGGGTGGGAAAAATAGGGTGAGTGAGTGTGTGTGTGTGTGTATGGTTGTACATGTGTGTGTGTGTGTGTGTCTGCGTGGGTGTAGGACAAAGCATGTAAATGGAGGTAAAGAACGTGCTGTGTATGTGAGGATGGAGGCTGGGAAAGGAAAAATTACTTAGCTGCAAAACAGAACTACTTTACCTGTTTTTCTCATAAAGCAGCATGAGGATGTTTCTGCTAAAGCAGCCTCCTTTCACAGCAGCTGCATTATGAAATGACTTCTTTTTAACAAATCCATCTGCCTGCTTTTTAATAAGCAGGGCTTTCCACCATTGTATATGTGCAAGGTCTGACCTTTTCATAGGAAAAAACATTCATAACCAAAAACTATAAATAGAAACCTTCAGACTGGAGCAGATAAAGATGTAGGTTATGTGACTTTTTAAAAAAAAAACATAATGTGGGAGGAAAAGGAACAAGCTCTTTTGAAAACTCATAAACATCTGTTATTGCCTTAAGCTTTCTTAATATTTACCGAAACATTTAAGGAAAGACTTAAAACAGTAGGATTTACAAGACTTCTGTATCTAAGCAGGTATTTTTACAAAGGAAAGGAAAAAAAGATTAGAAATATGTTTACTTTAGGAAAAAGGGTATTTCCCCCAACTACGAAACAAAAAGTTTATACAAGGTTTGTATTTCTAGGGTAAGTTAAGTTTTGTATTTTGTTCATGTTCTGGTTCTGCAGGCTCTCGTATATCCACATAACTTTGCTCATGAGTATAGACACTGAGCCTTCAAAGGGACTACTCATGTGAGAAAAGCTGATCATTCATTGTTTCCACTTCAAACCGTATTTGGTCCTGTATTTTGAGCCCCAGCTGCTGGAGGCATGTGATTACATGAGAATCTCAGCTTTCTTAAAAAAAAAAAAAAGTAGAAAAGTAAGTTTCTAAATCTTGTGGTTGAAGAGAAAACTTGAAACCATGTCCTCCATGGAGCTTCAGAACCAAAAGGCCAATAATATGAAACTAATCTTCTCTCTAAATCTGCTAATCACACACATTTCTTGATTGGGAGCAATGTTTGTGGAGTGTATGACAAAACGGTTCAAGCAAGGGGAGTAGGAAACTATCAGTGCAATTGTGGCTTATCTGAGCCACGTCAACAAATCACGGTTGCCACATGCAAAGACCCTTGGTGGATGCTGGCTCACAAATGCTCTGAAGAGCTTCACTTAGCAAGCACTCGGGTAAGTCAAAGTGAATCAAGAGAAGACTTTGGCTATGCATGCATTTAGCTCATCTGCTGTATCCCATACCTCAGATTCTAGGATACGCATATCTTCTCTGATATTTAAGACAGCACAGAAAATAAATCAACTTGCTTGGTGCTGTCAGTGTGGAAATAAAGAGAAGCTGTTAGCTGTAGCCACTGAAGGGTGCAGTGGTAATGCAATACTTAGAGTCTCAGTGTTGCTTTTTGATATACTTCAGCAGCATAAGAAACAATTACACTGATCCATATTTCATCAGGCATTGCAGGCTGAGCATCTTTTACAAGTATTGTGTAGCTTCTCAGGTGTTGGCTTCGGCTTCCTTAGAGAGGTGTCTTTTTGCTGTGACTGCTCAGTACCAGGCTCCTTTCTCCTCAGATGAATATCTCACTATCACTGCTCCACAGCGCAGCACGGTGACAGCCTTCCCTTGAACTGAGCACCTCCAGTACCATGACACCGCTCGTGTGAGGAACAGAGCCAGATCAAATAATGGGGTTTGTCCAACAGCCGCAACAAGGAACTTTGTGTCTTTTCTGCTGCAAAGCATTTTAGATTGAGTTCATGTTCATGTTTCACCACTTCCCTGATACCTGTAAATATTTTTTTCATGTATAGAAAATGGGAAGTTACTTAGCAATCGTAGAAATGAGAGCAGGACGGTGATTTCTGCAGACTTACGTGCTTGTGACACCACAGCTCTGTGGGCACAAGCATGAGTGCATGCTCGCTGCACATAGAGTTTGCCTCATAGCTTAATTTCTCCCAAATGATGATGGCCTGTTAACCAAAAGCCTCCTGGGCAGGAATGTTTGCACTGTTTTTCAGAAGCTGCAATTGTTGCAGAGATATCAAGACCCAGAAGTCACACAAGTGAAACACAAGCACTTGGGCAGCCAGGAAAGATGTCAAGAATTCTGCGTGGGTGGTTTGAACAGAGGGGAACCCCACCATCCACGTGTAGAAGTGGGACATGGATTTGCCCAGCACCTGCTGCCTGACTGCTCTCCATCACTCGGGGTGAATGCAAAGATGAAAGAGGGGCTGCCCTCGGGAGAACTTGAACTCTGCAGCAGATGCCTGTTTTAATAACAGAAGCCTATTCTTTTCTGCAGGGGTGCACTTGAAGTGGTCATTAAGGTGAAATCTGGCCCTGTGGAAGCTGATGGCAAAGTCCCTGTGGACTTTGGTCTGGACCAAATTCCACCTCTCGGGTTTGACTGTGGTCCAGTGGCTGCCTAAGCCTGAGGCTGGCCTTCTGCCCTCTGCCGAGTTTCCTTCTACAGCGATGGAACGGGGCCTGGGTTGTATCTCACCGATAAAACAAATAGAATTAAATGATGCAAGGGTGTTTGAGTCGTGGTTTTCATCAGCGTTTCCTTTTCACTGAGCTCAAAGTCTAGTTTGAATGCAGCCTACTATTTCAGTCTGCAAGAAAAGGCTACATAGAAAATAGATTTTGAATCAGATGCTTTACATAAACCATGGGTTTTACTAAAAACTGATCTATTCTTCTCTTTTTCACTCCTACAATAGGGACTCTGCAGGGAGGCATTAGAAGTTTCAGTACTTTCATCTTGTCTCAGAACATTTAAGGTGACCAAAGCAGGTAATAATAATAATAATAATAATAACAACAATAATAATAATAATAGCAACATTTAAATCGTTCTTCACAACTGATTTATTGGAGGAATTTTGCCACATGTGGGTGTGATAAGTCATCCAGAAATAGGTCACGATTTTCTGAAATGTGTCTGAGGTGCAGGATTATCTGCCAAGTAATTTGTACCAAACAAATCCCTCTCGCTGTTAGTACACGGTGCTTTTACTTTGAGTTGTTTTGACTGAGTAGCACCATGGTTCACATGATGAATATCTGTTTCTTGGTTGGGAACTGGAGCAGGCACCTAACTTTAACCATGGGCTGGATATGTCCTGGCTGAAGCCAGCCATAAATGCATGTTCAGGCTAGGGAAACATAGGAAGGTTCATTTTGAGGACCAGTCCATGCGCCAGTAATACAGACGCCTTTTGGCAGCAGTGAGCTTGTCACTGTCCTAAACCTAGAGATGCTGAGGTGAATAACAAGAGCACTGTTTTAACTGACCTTCCTGAGATTCAGATGGGTTGAGGAGGCTGTCCCAAAAGAGCCATGTACATGGTGAAACCACGAGGGCTGTGGGAAGACAAAATGGAGCCCTCCTTCTGTTGGAAGAAAGCAAACTGTGCTCTCCCTTTGCTTTGCATCCAGCCTTGCTTGGTCCTAGCTGATGCACCTGGCTTTTTACCACCCCCCTCTGAACATAAGCCCTTGGGGTACCCCTGCAAAGCCAGGCAGAGAGGAGGTTGGAACCTGTGGTGCCTCACGTGCCATCGGCTTTCTATCCACGTCCTTAGGGGTTAGATGTGGCTGAAAGCACCTGG
The DNA here is from genome assembly GCA_013398225.1 of Steatornis caripensis. Lineage (NCBI taxonomy): Eukaryota > Metazoa > Chordata > Aves > Caprimulgiformes > Steatornithidae > Steatornis > Steatornis caripensis. The sequence continues at coordinate 622,308 of VZSC01005639.1, forward strand.
AAAAGCTCCTGGACCTTCTGGTAAACTGGACTGTGAAGGGGTCAGACCTCACCCCACACTGCCCCATCTTGGCATCAGCAGGGAGAGTTTGAACTCTCCTTGTAAAGGCACTGGAACTCACCTGAGCTTAGTGCTCAGCATGCAGCCACTTAAAGACGGTGTGGAGAACTTGTGGATAAACTTTGGATTGTCCTCTTGTACAGTCCGACCGAAACCCTGACTTTTTGTTCAAATCTAGGGGATCTCCAGCATGGAGTGGCCAAAGACAACTTCAACAGCTATGCTTCAGCCCTTGCCTGCAAGGAAGAGATAAGCAAATTCACGGCTGTCTCTGGTACTGTGACTTATACACAGCCCAGCTAGATTTAGTGCTTTTAGAGAAAAGAGTGAAGATTCCTTATCCCAAGGGGTTTGCAACTTAAATCAGGGAGTGAAAAAACTCAGCCCAAAACTGAAAAAAATATCAGAGGGGACATTGTTGTGAATAGAAAAGGAAGATCCATCAGAACTGCTCTTTTAAGAGTTTTGCTGGTGTGTGAGAAAGTGAGCTTTTAGAGCGGCTGAGATCAATCTACATGCAACAACTCATTTTTGCCTAAGGAGCTGCTTGGCACTTCCAGGGCTTGAGCTGGTGTTGGGGATGAGAAAACTCTTTGTAAGATGGCTCTCTGAGGCGGTTGAAGGTAGACTCAAGCCCACTGATGTCAGTTGGAAACCTTTCAAGGTGTGTGGCAAATAACATGGAAATGCAGCAAATAGAAGGTAAGAGAAGCTTGTCAAGGCCATCACAAATGAGATTTTTGTCAAAGTTGGGTCATCTGTCCCACCACTTTCTTTTGAACTCATCCCATAGCATACAGCAAGGACATACTTGCTGATCCGGGCTTCAAGATTTATTGTAAGCCTGTCTGTGTGTGGGAAAGCAGGAAACTTCCCTACTGTGCTTGGCATTGTAATGCTATAAAGGTGTTTGTACGTGTGGGGCTTATTCCTGTATGAGAAGGGGGATAAATGATAGTTGAATAAAGCCATCACTACATCCACCCTGTGGAATTGCTCTGTCTGCCTATCACTCTAATGCTCGCTCTATCACTCTAACTGCAGTACTTAAAGAAAAACACACTCTTGACCAACACACAAGTACGAAAAACAGTGTACACCCAGGTTTTTCTGCTTTTTATGGTTCTGGCAGAACAAAAAGGCAAATTAAATTGGTGGTAAATTAATTTATGTGTGAATTCAGGCTCCTTTCACAGCCCGAACAGTATAAAAGAGCTTTGGATTCACTCAGAATTAGCCTGAATAAATTCAGAAGGCCACATTTCTTTGCACAGCACATAATCATTTCCAAAGCATGTGCCATAAAAGGGGGTGATTGAAACAGATTACCTAGTGGATAATTTCCTGCCTCTTCCTAGCACTTTCATCTCAGGAAACTGAATCCAAAACTCATAGTGGCCAGTGTGGAAACTCCATTGATCCCAGTGGATGTTGGTTCAGGTCTGAAAGATACGACAACAGATAATGAGAATTTGTGTTTCTGGAGCTTGGGGCAGCACCGTCCCTATTTGACACACCACAGCAAGACTGACACACGGCAGAGCTCCTTCCCAGGGTGGGTCCCCACCCTTTTCTGATGTTCTCAAGGCAGCCAATGTTGCATGGGGTTATGGAAGTGGATAGGAACGTGAGCTCGTGACCTGGGAAGCAGATCTCAAATTGACATGGTTGGAGACTATGGGACTCGTTTGCTGATCAGATGGTGTAGCTCAGGATGGAAAATCTCATGTTTGGGTGGACCTTCCCCATGTTTCTCACTGTCAGCCCTCCCCTGTTCCACCTCAGCTCATGACTGTGGGATTAATGTGTCTCCAAGAAGGGACATAAAGATGTGTAGTGACTGTCTAGGGAAGATTCTCTCCTTGTTTTCTGAATAAAAAAACCTCTCGCACCTCACAAAACAGGTACCTTAATTCCCATAGGAGACAGGACAGCTGATTCAGTGGGTAGAAACCTGGTGCTAGCTGAGGTAGCTATTGCTGATTTGAGTTGAGAACGAGATCTTCAGTGAAATGAATTGATGGTTTCAGTTCCGGAACTGGTGGGCAAATTAAAAAAAAACAAAATCGGGCTGTGTAATTCAACGCTTGCTTTCAGGAAGCCACACAGAACAGAAGCCAAGCGTGGAGACTGACTCATCTCTAGCCCTTCGATACGAGCCCATGCCCCCGGACCACAGGAGGCAGGAGAGGTAGGCAGGGACCCTGCCTGGAGAGCTGGCAGCGCCCAGGGCCCAGAGGGGTTTGCTCCTGCGTGTTCCTCCTCTGGGAAGAAGAGCAACACCGGGGAAAAATAGCAAATTGGAAAGCAAACCTCCAGCTCTGCAAGATCCCATTCACCCGCAGACTGTCCAAAATAATTCAGATGATATAAATATTATCATACCAGAACTTGACTGCATTTTCATTCAAGTACAGCATACAAGGGAATTTCAGTTAACCCTCCAGTGGCCAGAAGATGTAGAGTGGTATAATTTGTTGCACAGCCTAGGAAAGCCAGAGAGCTGACAAGTCAGCATCCCTGTATCTCCTGCCAGTTATACCAGTGCGCATTTCTCTGTTGCTATCTGAGGAAGTGTAAGCAGTTTTCAAAAGTTTTAAAAGTCCCCACTGCATCCCTCTGAGAGAAGTAAAAAACCACCTCTTTTGACAAAGAGGGAGAAGGGGGCACTGGAGATAAAAAGTGTGAATTTAGGAACCTGATGGCAGAGCAGTGGGGAGCAGGCAGGAGCTCCTGGCCTGCCAGGAACACGGCCTTCCTGAGCAGGCAGTCAACAGGACGAGTAGCAGGAACAATGAGCTAAGCGCTGCAATGGAAACAAACACCTTTTTTTAGGCGCTCTGCACTAAGCTGCTGCTGCTACTTTTATCACACCATTCATTTGGGAAGAAAGCAGCTCAGCAAAACAAGGTGCACGCACAAAGCTGCACGCCATATCGGAGCTCACACAAGTTACCAGCCTGAGAAATTAGTTGTTAAATTATTTCATTTAACGGTTTGGGACTGTAGTGTTCCTGTATGATGTCAAGTCTTTGTAACTGGATACAGCCGGGTGGATCCTTAGGGCAGGACCTGGATGATCCGTAAGGGGCCTGAGGACCACAAATGGATGCTAACTTCTTGTAGGTAGCCAAAGTCAATGTTTCCACTGCTCAAGTCTTCCATGAAGGCTCTTGAGCTGTTTTACAGATAAACACATACACACGTGCACGTGAAACCCCCTGGCAAAAACAATGGTTGTTTTGCATGCCAAATGTGTCAGTTGCATTTCTTTTTACGACTGAATTAATTCTCAAGTCGTGAATGCAAAAATAAAAGCCTAGTGAGTGTTTAAATTTAGGACATTAATTTTGCATTCCAGTGTAGAGGGAACCCAACAGTCTCAAACCTCAGAAAAAGCCACTCCACCTCTGCTTTATGGGCAATTTTATTCTGCTTGTGTTTCCAGAGCCTACTTCAAAGTGTAGATGCATTTCACATAAATAACGACAGCTTCAGAACAAGTTTTCCTTGTAACACAAATTGCCTCACTAATGAAATCAGGGGAAAAATTCAGAACAACTAGATATCCATCTACCTGAAATCAAATCCTTCTATTTACATAGTGTAAGTAGGGGCCTGATTCCTCTTCTGATCCAGGGTGAAGCTCCTGCAGACTCAAGTGGAAGTAGGGCCAGCCCTTTACTCTCGCTTGGTGACCATTGCCCGAACGTGGATGAGGATGTCCTGGTCCTTCCAGCAGGCACCAGAGAACGTGCCTGTGGGTGCAGCAGCAAACAATGGGGTCAGGTTCAGAAGAATACGAGGCACCTTCCCTCAGCACGGAGGACAGTTTCTATAGTTTCCACATTTCCTTCCTGCTCATGTCAATCACACACATGAGAAAACAATGAAGAAACACCAATCCCACGTGGAATAAAGTAAAGGGAACCCAAGGAAGAGCCACATGCTAGAAAGCGAAGAGTCGTCACATCCATGGTTGAAAGTACTGACTGGCTGGACTGCCAAATAAATCAAACTAGCCCTGGGGACTTGGATCTATACCTGCACTTACCTCTTCCCCTCAGACCTCAAGAGCAATCTTTGTTTTTGCTTTGGAAGCCTGGAGGTGGGCGGATGGTGCATTTCTTGGTCGCCTTCATCTGCATTGCTGAACCACTTGCCTCGCTGCAGCACCACGCCTTCCTCCAGAGCTGCTGCTTCTCTCAGGTCCCATCAGCCTTCCCAAAGGCTCGGCAGGGGGATGAGGGGGGCTGAGATGTCCACTTGGCTTGGCAACAAAGAAAAGCAAACTGCACTTGAACCTGGAAATTTACAGGAATGCAGAGCAGCCGTTTTGCTAAGCCAGCTGCAAACCTGCTTTGCTCGGGGCTCTTCCCTTTGTAGGGTTGAAGGAATGAGGCACGTATTGCCAAGTAGCACATCAGTACTACAAACAAATGGAAAGACCTTATCCCACCAGCAATCTCAACCTGGTAACAGGCAGGCAGCTAGAGTAACAAGAAAGCTGGGCTGCTTCCTAGTAACAGAAAGGGGAGGCGGTAGGACACAGGTTATAATTAGAGCCACCCACAGCAATTTTGGGGAAGCTTCAGCACATGGATCAGGATCTTACTGTAAGTGCTGCCTGTTCACCATCTGCTTGGACCGTGCCAATCCAGAAACCCAGTGGCAAGCACCCACAGACACATCTCCTGCTTGCCTGGAGTTTAGTGATGCTTTAAGCCACCTTGGCGCCTGCAGAGGAAAGAGCACAGAAATGGGAATTTCTGTATAAACCTTTAGCCTGAGTGTCCTCCTAATTTAATTTGCTGATTTGCTTCAGCTTTGGAGACAAGCTCACACTGGAGCCTTCACTCATTTCTTTCCAACAGATTATAAAATGTCAGAGGTTCTTCCAAACTGGATCTCCCCAGCACAGCTTCTTGCAGCTCAAAAAAAAAGTTTGGCCAAGCGCTGTGTGCCAGGGTTGCAGCACGTTTCACGGCGTGGCCACCCCTTCCCCTTCTGCACAATGGTCCCCTTGCAAAAGCAGTCCCATAGAGCACAGTGTGAGGCACACGTTGTGTCCATGCCTGGACAGAGGCATCTCAGACCCATGGCCAGCTCTCCATCCAGCTGCTGTGGAGGCTGAGAGCAAGCCCTTGCCCATGCCGTGCTTGGTTTGGACAGGTCAGCCCATAACCTAGAGCTCAGCTTCAGCAGGGTGAAGGTTGGCATGGAGGACTAAGGAGCTGATGCTTCAGATGAGGCCTTATCGTTCTCTACAACTACCTGAAAGGAGGTTGTAGTGAGGTGTCAGTTTCTTCTCCCAAGTAACAAGCAATAGGATGAGAGGAAATAGCCTCAAGTTGCACCACGGGAGTTTTAGATCGGGTATTAGGAAAAATTTCTTTATCGAAAGGATTGTCAAGCCTTGGAAGAGGCTGCCCAAGGAAGTGGTGGAGTCACCATCCCTGGAAGTATTTCAAAGACGTGTAGATATAGTGGTGGACTTGGCAGTGCTAGGTTAAGAGTTGGACTTCATTATCTTAGAGGTCTTTTCCAACCAAAAAAATCTGTGTGGCACTAGTGGGTCTTGCACCCTATTGGGCTGAGACAAGCACATCTGCTTTGGTCTTGTAGTGCTAATTCACAGCACAGGTTTGATGATACACCATGTATGAGCCTTCAGGCATCATGGGCCCAGTGCACCTGCATCACCATCAGCATCCCTATCTGCATCCCTATCCCTATCCCCAGGCAGGAGTTACCCTCTCTCAGACATCCTTTCTGGCCCCCTCAAAAGCAGCACAAGCCCCCGCGGTGTGGGCTAAACCCCACAACACGAAGATTTAAACCACCTGATTGAGAAATCTAAGCCACACCAAGCCATTGTGAGAAACAGGGCCTGCCTAGAAGTCGTCAGTCCTCAGCAGAGGCAACGCTGCTTAAATTGTTACACTTGCTGCCGTACTTCTCATGAACACCCTGATTTTTGGTGCTTTCCACCAAATTCCCACTGCAGCACCCTGGGCCTGTCTGTGAGAATCTCAGCTTCTGCCGTCTTGCTGTTAACTGACGGGATTTCTGAACCACCCTGCTTGCAGAAATAGGCTTCAAAACATAAGCCCAGTGCTCTCAGAGAAAACAACTTCAATTTTTAGTTTTTTTTATTTTTCCCCCCACTGCTGTGATTTATTTAAAGAGGGACTTAGGGGCCCCACTCAGGAGTTTCGAGTACTGCTCAGTCTGGGGAGAGTAATCACAAATCCATTACTGCAACATGGCGACCCCAGGAAGCCCCATGATAACTGCTCTGTGCTGGTGCCCATGCTTCATGTGGTGCGGACGGGGTGGGTACCTTTCCGGCTGAAGGCCCAGCGAGAACTTTCTTCCAGGTAGATGGAATATAATTATGCAGGCTATGAATGACGATGTGTCTGCAGCGGGGTGGAGACGGGGCGAAGGGGCGTCAGAGTGTTTTGTAAATGCTTTGAAATGTATTTGTGTGTTTCTGAGATGAACCTTAAAGAAAATACCTGAAAACTGGTTTTGCTTTTCCCAAAGCATTGGCTCTTTCAGGCAGCACCTGTGCCAAAAGTCATTAATCACATCTTTATTAACAAGGGTGGGGGAACAGTGACCTCAAACAACCGAGGAAAACAACTGAAACTGCATTCATTTGAAGGACCGCTTTTTAAAATCTCTTCTGGCCAACACTCTAGTGTTGATGTATATTTAAAGTGCGCAGTCCGTGGGATATATTGCGACTTCTGCACAGAACCAGGGCAGGACTTGACCCAAGGGTGTGTTCGACTTAACTATATGTATCCTGGAGTAAAAGGGGAGAAAGAAGAAAGTTTTTAAATGGCCTTCATACTTTTCTACTATGTCAACATGTATCATGTGAGCATGACAGGCCAAAAACTCTGGCTCTTTACTTCTGAGTCTCAAAATTCAGAGATTCATGGATCTCACAATGTGCATGGTTTAAATCTGGAGAAAACATAATGATCTCTCAATTCCTTTTAGCCCCGCCAGCCTGTTTGCTTTAAACTATCCAGCCCTGCTGTTAACGCCATGGCACAGGGTCCACCTCTTCTCTCAGGAACGTGCTGATTTTCTCAGTTAAAAGCACAAAGTCAGCTAAATGAGCAGCTGCGTTAGGTGGGGGACCTAAGCTACACCATAGGGACCGCTGCTCTTCAGGTGAGCACGGCAGAGGATATAGCCCCATGCCCCTGCTTTGTCCTGCTGAAAATCCGCATTTGCTCCTCATTCTCCGCTCTGAGCTGGTTCGTCAGCTGGGATACAGGGATCGGTAAGACAGCAGGGACTTTTGAGGGGATTTCTGGAGCCCGCCTCAAAATGCATTTACTGCAGGGCAGGCTCTCGGCAACAGCGCAGGGAAAGGGCAGGTCCCCACCTTGGGCAGGATGCTAATCAGCAGGCAGGCTGTGAGCCCAAACCCTGGAAGGCTGTTGCCACTGATAACACCCATCTGCTGTGGCATCATGTCCATTGACATAACCTTAATTAATGATATTACGAAGCTAATGAGCAGATAAACTACTGATCCCAACTCCTGTTAAGAAATTGTCTTAAATACCAGTCACTAATCACTATGGAGAAACAGATAGTGGGCCAAAATGCACACCTGGAGTAAAGAGGTGTGGCTCCTGTGTTTTCTGGTGAAGTTGCATTTGTTTACTCCAGGACTGACTATGAACCATCCTGATTAACACACGGTGGGTGTGCATTGGGCGGGAAGTTGTAAACAGCCTCAGCCTTATGTAATGGCATGGGTCTTGCGCAAGAACTGTCATCCAGATGGCAGCAGGATTGATGTCGGTGGAGATCAGCACCGTGCCAGCCTGGGGTGCAGATGCGCGTAGGAGTGCACGAGCTCCAGGCTTGCTCTTCCCAGACCCTGAGCTGTGCAGAGGGACTCTCCAGCCACCACTGAGCCCAGGGATGCTTCACAGGGAAGGTCTGGTCCATGCGGCCTTGGGAACAGTGGACATCACCAGGCACTTCTCAGTGGCCAAGAGCTTTTTGGGCTACTTAACTGGAAAAAGGTTTGCCAGATGTGAGTAGAAGACTTCCCGCTACCATTGGGGTGGTGAGGATGTAACTTGTAAAACAGGGAAGGAACCTGTTTCACTGCGCTGACTTGATTCTTTGGCTGTTACTTTATTTCCTTGATGTTGTTATTCTGATCCAGCGAAATTAAAAAGGCATGAGTAGCCTATTTGGATCTGAATGTGTGAGTTCCTGCCCTCCGGAGCTTTCAGTAGAGATTAGATTTTACATGCCATTGTGTGGGGAAGATGTACCATCAGGCAAAGGAGGAACAATGCAGGTGGGGTGAGACCAGAGAGACAGAAGTTGATACGCTTGCATGAAGCTGCCTGCTGCTCATCGGGGTGGATCTCTAACTCACTGATGTTTGGACAGGTATCTCAGAAAACATTAGCCGTCTTTGATTTCTGCAGGATTTTCAGCTCCTGGAAAGCGTGAGACAAGACAGCGAGTTCTTCCTCACGTTAGTCCCTTAAACCTCATCCTAAGAGGACCTAAAATAAAACTTATGCATAAAAACTTATTCCAAGCCTTGTGCTCTTGAGCGTGCAACCAGACCAGCTAGGGGACCCTGGTCCTTAAGAATAATCCGCCAAGTCACCGGCAAGGTAGATGTGCACTCAGTCTACTGGTATCCAAATAAATATTGAGGGATTCCAAGGATTTATGTGCTCTCGCAACACACAACATAGACAGCAGGAGCAGACAAGCCTGGCGCATTGCTCGTGCTACTAACCTTTCACCTATTTCAACTACTTTACTCTAGCACTCCGGCTGTGTTTCTATTCAGTCAGGCTGTTTCCTGCTTGACAAAAAAAGGTGTTTGTTTGTTTGTTTAAGTTATCACAAGGCATGCATATATCAGAAAAAAAAGAAAGGATCTATCTTGTTCTTACATCTCTATTATTTCTATTGTTCAGGTATGCCCCAGGTACTTTCCCAGACATGTTGCCTTCTGTTTTTAACATTGCCATCTGGGAATCAGATACTGTACATCTTTTGTGGTGCTGTTCAACAGAGAGGGAATTTGTTATTGCTTCTCGTGGATAGTTCCGGCTTGATGCACACGAATAGCTCAGAGAACAGAGATGCCATCAGCTTTGCGGCCACTGCCTTCCATCTCTCAAAGTTGATTCTGATGATTTCCTGATTTAGAGCCTTGTGCTTTGACCACAAACCCACCATATCCCATCCTATTCGGTGTATGTCTCTGTCTGGTCCCTCAACTACACTCTGCTCAGTAATGCTTACAAATTCAAGAAGAGGCTGTTAGTTCAAAGTCTCACATTATCTGGGCAGCTGGAAAGGAAAAAAAACCAGCAACGAGAATCAGATCAGAGCCAGGAAAAAATCCTGGGTGCTTGAACGGTGGCAGATACCTGCTTAAGACACATTTGTCCAGCCTTCATTACACCCATTCCTGAACACAAAATCTAGCTAACCAAACAGCGTAACAACTTGTAGATTCAGATGAGTTACTCTAAGTGGGCTGCTCCTGACTCTGGTGATTTTGTGAGATTACTGCTCTTTGTGGTCCAGCCTAGAAAGCAGAAGAGCCGCCACGCCGATGCAGTCATATAACTGTAGGTAAGAGGAGTGGAGCGATATGCAGGTATCACGGCGGGGAGGATCTTGTGGGATACTGAGAAGCAAACAAACTGTGACAGACTGTGTATGCGTGATTTCTTCTTTAAAAATAAGCTTGGTAGACTCTTTTTCTGTTTTGGGGTTTCTTTCCCTTTAAGACACAGTGGCTAAAAATGGACTTTCAAAAATAAATCAAGCCTGAGGCTGGGTCTGAAAGCACTTAATGAGGGGTAAAAGTGGTTACAAAAAGGAAAAAGGAAAATTCCCATGCTATTCCTAGCACAGACTCCCCAACCTCTGCATGTAAACAGTAGCTGCATCAAGCTAGAGCATTTCTACCAGTTTCAGACCAATACCTGGCCCACTTATGAGAGATGAAGGGAGAGTAGAGACTTCAGCCTAAGACCTTCCCAAGAGGCTCTTTCGTCCTGAAGGCACTGGGCACCCAATTCTAGACATCTCCCAGCATGGCACAGCATCTTCAAAATGACAAGGGCATGACAAGGTTTTAAAGCAAAACTGCACTACACAATAGGATGAGATCAGTTGTGGACAACATGATGGAAAAGCTGTTGGGGAACTGAACTGAGTGGAGTTAAAAGCTGCGACTGTTATTTGCGGCAGTCAGTTCAGCCTTTTTAAATGAAAACCAGACCTTTCAGACAAATCTAATTATGTTCTTTGGAGAGGTTAAAAGTTTGGTTGGGAAAAGCAGCTCTGTGGATGGGATAGATTTTGGCGAGGTGGTTGATTTCACACATTCTCTTAGCAAAGAAGAATATATGATAATAGTGAGCACTGTATGTGGCTTAGGGAGCCGTGAGATTAAAGCTCTTCCAAAGGAGCAGTCCCTGGGGAGTCACTCAGGAAACGTCTGCAGAGGAGAGCCTCGGGGACTGACAGCACATCCAATAATTTTAAATTCTTTTATCAACAACTTGGAAGGTGATGCACAACGACTGCTGCCAAAACCTGCAGATGACACCAGACAGGCAGAGCGGTGGCTGATGATGGTCGGGGAAGCTGTGCGGAGAGACCTGGGTCGCTGGGCTCGTGCAGGCAGCGTGTATGCACTCAGGCACCTGAACACAGAGCCCTGTGCCGAGGAGCCAGGGATGCAGCAGACCGGTGTGGAGGGAGAACCCCTATCCTGGAAAGTAGAGCAGGGAGTCGAGAACGGGTGCTGAGGTCAGAGCAGACAACAGCTTGACCTGAGTTTCCAGTGTAATATTGCAGTTAAAGGACCTTGTAGGAGATCTGGATGTATGAAGAGAGGAGCTGCAGACTGAAGTATGGACCAGTTCTGGTTCCACAGATGATCTTAACCAGACAAATATTTTCCCCTTTGTTGGTCTCCGGATTTTAAGAAAAAAGGTGAGAGACTTGAAGAATTTAACCTGCTAAATCCATCAAAGTCAAGTGAGAGATTGTGTCACTATAACGTGCAAGCATCTTCAGGAAGAAATGGCAGTAGGAAAAAACTCTTTGACCCCAGGAAAGACCCACAACAGGCACACTATAGCCCAGTAATTTCAAGTAAGAAAGTAGCTTGCCTTTTATCAGTGAAGATGCTTAGTCTTTGGGATGAATTCCAGGGACAGGATTGGTTCCGCTTTTCCTGATGCCGTCAAATCCAATCTGGCTGCCCTCCTAGGAGGCCTGATCGAAACCAACTTGTGTTGTGCCAAACACAAGTTGAACACAGAGGTCAGAGAGCGATAGTCAGGGATCCCTGAAGTGCAGGGGCTCAGGAGGGAGTCTCCAGCCCTCTCTTGCAGCCATGGATTCTGGGACTGAGGACTACAAAGTTGAGGAAGAAAAACATAATTTAAAAGGCCTGTTGCCTCTTGGAAGGTACAAGAGTGTGAGAAAGCAAACGAAAAACCCTCGGAGTTCTTGGTAACCGCTCCCAAACTAATAAACATCCAAGAAAAGCCTGTATCCTTTCTCTTTTTTGCCTTTTCAATACTGTACGTGAAATAACTTGATTATTTTATAGATGTTTGTTGGTAGTGATCTTCTTAGCACACTGGCAAGTTGCTCCTGTTTTGGTTTTGTTTGGTTTTTGTGAACAACTACAGTTGGGTTTTCCACTCTTTGTTTCCAAGTGTGTGTTTAGGACTTGCTGAGAACAAATTAAACACAACAAATGAGTTTTGGACAGAGCTTTGAAAGAGATTCTTTCTGTGGTCATTCATTCTCCTCTCTCGGGAAGCAAGTCCCATATGCAGGCACTGCTTACGAGAATGTTTTGTCTTCATGCTAACTGGCATTCCTGCTTGGTAATGCTTGCAAGGCGTTAAGCTGAGGACCAAGGGCCGGATCCAGGAAGATAACAACAGGTGTTTCACCCTTAACATTGCCTGGGGATCAGTTCACGTACCAGTAGAGATGAAGTTGGAGGATACTGGGGAAAAAAAGCCTCACCAAAATCCCACAGGAAGTCAGTGGCAAGCCTGGGATTAGCACCTAAAACACATAGTCTGTGGCTTTAGCAAGCCAAGAACAAATAGGTCAGGTACTAAATCTAGAAAAGCCAGAAAGAAGGTCAGAAGTTTTGGAATCAAAGAAGAACAGCTAAAGAACAAACCAGAAGTATAGCAGCTGAAGCAAATCATTCATATAATGTTGGTTGTGTCATCCCCATATGCTTGTAATAATTTTGACAAGCATTTCGTTTTATCTATTATTATTAAGATAATTATTCCTTTAAGGGCAAAATCTAACTACATTTTTCAGGTCAGCTTGATTCTGGGAATCATTCTCACTTGCCTGTGGTTTTCGCTATCAGGCCAAACTTAATCCCTGGCGTATTCCTTTTGACTCAGTGGAGTTATGTTGAAGATCAGCTTGGCCTTAGGGCTTTTAGTTATATTGCCAATGGGTTTCTTTAAAGTGATATTTCCCTACTTTGAATGCAGTGATTCCGGGCAGTGATTTTCATTTTGCAGTCTGGAAGCACTCCTGCATATCTTAAGGAAGTTTTAGTTATTCTGGTACTGAAGAAACCTTCTTTGGCAATAGACGACATGTCTAATTTTCATCCGGCTGAAGGCAGGTGTGTGCATGTGCTTCGGCTGCTCTGTGGATGGCAGTCTAGAGAGCCGTCCGCCAGGTGCCTTCCATCCGCAGAAAGGTCTGGTGAAGAGTCACAGGAAGGGACATGAAATACCTAACAGCTGAACAGCCTGAACACTATTCACAGTGGTTCTGATGGGCAGAGCAGCATCTCGTCTTCCCCCAAAACCTCTGCACGCAACCCTCAGGGATGAGTGTTGGGAGCGAAGCCAGTAGCCTGATTTTGTCAGAAAGATAATTAGAGAGATTATTTAGATTCCAGTAGTGTGAGGAGCAGCTCCTGGTAAGAGTTCTTTGCTTTGAGAAAGACAAAGAGAAGACCCAAAATATGAAGGATAGGCTGTTCAGCATCCTCCATCCTGGACCTCAGCGGCTGTGAGATGCCACTCGCTGAAGGCAAGTGAGTGCACGTCCAGTGTCCCCACGCAGGCTGCTGCTCCCATGGGACCACTAAAGCCTGCAGGAGAGGCCAGGAAAAGGGACATGTCACCACAGAGCTTTTTCTGTACTTGTACTTTTCATCTCATGAAGTCCTGGGGCAAAACAAGAGGCTACAAACTGATGGGCATGGGATGGTGTCAGGACAGTATCATACCTGATGAGATCCTTTACCAGCACTCCCCCTTGCCCTGAATGTCCCAAGTGTTCCCTGTTTCAGCTTGCTTTGGCAGCCAGGTTACTGCCTGAGTGCTCCAAATCAATCTACAGGAAAAAAAAATCATAAAAGCAAATGCAAACCTCCTGGTCTTACTTCATGCAAGATGTGAAACCTACTAATGAACCTGCCTGTAACCAGCCTCCAGTTGCTTGCTTATAACTGAGCAACACACGAGTCTGATGATACTGCAGTTCTTAGAGATTTGTCCTCAGGACAAAAGATACCCGAGAGAGCCCAGGGCTAGGATCAAACAGGCTGGGAACTGTTATGTAAAACAGCAGCACAGAATGTGGGTATGTGATGTACTTGCGAGCTCCTAAACTAAAGAATCTTCCTGTAGGGATTGATGACAGGCATGTCACTGAAAAACAAAGTCTACCTTGCTGTGGTGAGGACCTGTGCTCTTACCGTGACCACATCTGGTCAGAAAAGAGAGGAGACCTGTGAATCCTGATGGCTTGATATGATCGGACAAGCCAGAGCCTAAGCTCTAGGGTTGCTGTAGGGTGCTCCAACACATGGATGTGTGCAGAGGAGAGCATGGTTTGGGGGAGCAGGGCTCAGGGGTCAGCTCTTTCTGTCCTTCTGCAGCCACCATCAGCTTTGCACAATTATCGCAGTGGTCCAGCAGCCCATGAAGCATAAAACTACTTGAACGCTATTTGGATCCACACAGCATCACATAACTGATTTCACTGCCGTGAGAGAAGAGAGCTGATGTGGTTTCTATGTAATAAAGCTGATGTGCAGAGCTCGTTGCTGATCTGATCATCAGCTCTGGGGATCTCAGCTCGCCCCCATCCTGCCATCTCCATGCGCCTTCCTTGAAGATCAGCTGCCCAAACCCTTCGCATTAGCAAACTGAAGACAAGTGACACAATCACAAACCTCCACTCATTGCTCCATCTCAAGAAGACCAACTCTGAAGGTGGTTCTGGCAAGGAACACTGAAAATACCATAAAGGTTGGGCTCTGCATCATCTAAAGCAGCAACTGGCTGACTTGGAGATCAGAAACCATTTGCTGTGGTGTCTGGAGACCTCTGAACAGCTGCAAAATCCCAGTACTGAGATTTTGGTAAGGTTGCAGTTGCGAAGCTCTGGGCACATTGCCAGGGTGGAAGATTCCAGGATCTGCAGCCTCCTGGGAACACCTAGCAGCCAACACGAGCTTTGTAAAGACACCTGAAAATCCTTTCCTAAAGCTTGTCAGCTTAACGTTAATAACTGGGAGGGAAAGGGTTTGGAGCCACTGCGGTGCAGTCTGCGAGGTGAAGCACAAAGCCAAAATGGAGGAGAGAAGCGAGTGAACTCAGACAAAATCAGCTGTGCCATTTAAAAACAGTAACTAGAAATGTGCCCTCTCCCCACAAACTGGCCCGTTTTCACAGGATCATACTCACACACACAGAGCAAAAGTAAAAATAGCTAAGGGGACGGTCACTGCAAATTGCAACAAATAACAATTCAATAATATGATTTTAATGAAGAAATCCACAGCACCCAATAAATTCAAGATCTGGCACAGCAGCAGTGTCCAATAGCCATAGATAAAACAATCTGCTAATGACTGCACATTCCATCTCATTTTCCTTTATGTTTTCCATGGCGTCATTCATCTGAATCATGGCTTTTCTTTTAATCTCATCTTAATCTATACCACTATTAGGTGCTGCGCTTCTCCCTTGACAGCACCATATTCAAATGGTCACTATGTAAGGCCTGCTCCAGAGCCGGTGAAGGTGAGGCTGTAACACATGCGTGTCTCCTGCAGGCTGTGCCCGGAGAGGGCTGCAGAGCACGCCTTGACGGTACACAGTCACTCGCACATAATCAACTGTGGGTAATTCGGAGCCAGAGCCACCCCCGTGGCCCCTAACAGATTCTGCGCTTGGGATTCAGTTGGCTCCGCAGGTCTGACATGTCGCGACAGAGACGTTTCTTCTTCACACAGCTCATTTTGACCTGAGCTGATGAGAGATTATCCAACTGACGGCAGCAGATCAGCTGCTGCTGGTCTAGGGAGGGCATCTCAGGTTCCCTCCTTAACAAGCTTCACATTTGGCTTTTCTTAACTGCAGGAGAGTTCGTCATCACAAACGTCTTGCCAGTGATACAGTCCTTATCTGACAGATGGAGCCCAAGGAAAACTGTTTGCAATGACCTAATGTTTTTTGCTGCTTACCTGGCAAGACACCAGTGAGTTGCTTGTCCCCTGCACCGAGAAGTCACTAAGCAGATGCTCATGTCTCCCAAAGAAAAAATCTTCGATTTTAAAATATAAAGTCAGGGTTTACACAGATCAAAAGCACTTCGGAGCCACTTTCGTCTCTTCTGCTGTGTGCAGGGTTTTTGTGGGGACCCTGTTTCTGCAGAGGTTGTCCCCACTCTTGCAGCCTCGGAGAAGGCTGGGACCCGAATGGCCTTCAGTGAGGCCCTGTCAGGAGCACTGGGAGATGATTAACCCTTTTGTCACCACTAAACCACAACGGTAACATCTTCCTCTTTTTCTCAGTCATTAAGTTTTTGCATACTGGAATTATATGCGTTAAACAAGGAAGTTTTCCAGCAAGGTGCACATCCTTGAGTCTTTCAGTGGAATGAGATTTTTGAGTGTCCATGATCACAGAGTATATGACAAACCACAAAAGAAGCCTCCTTAATTTTAACTTCTTTTCACGTAAGTTGGGCAGGACTTGAAGTCAGGGTCTGAGACAAGCTCAAAACTACTTTGCTATTATCATAAAAGCCCATTCTGGGGGAGGTTTGCCATTTGGTTTTGCGGCATCTGCTTCATTTCTATTCAGGTTTCCATCTCAGACTTCTTCCTATTAAGTCCTATTTTCTTATGCAACTTTATAGGCTGTGGTAGGTGGAGATAAGGAGGCCAAGTCCTGAAATGATCTGTCTACTTTTGTTTTGCAACCTCAGTGACAGCAAATATTAATGTGCATGTGTTCACTGCCCAACTTGCCTGACCACTCTGCAAGGCCATGTTGGTGCCATGCAAAAGCCTTCCACGCACTGACCGATTCCCGAAACATTGCAGAAATATGGTTAATGCTGTTGTGAGCCCCAAGACATACTTTATTCTTTGCACCCCTCCTGGTTTTTTGCACATGGAGGGTATTCCAGGTCCAGCATTTCTCTTGTGCCAGGCCCTTCCTGGACTGTGGCTGTGTTTGTTACACAACCGTGCCCTGCAGATTGAGGCAAGGATTAAAGGTGTCCAAATTATTAGGAAATCAGAGCAGTGAAAGGTCAGGGATCTTTTTATTTTCTCTTGGCTTTGGTAGGCGGTTGCTGAATAATCACAAACACACTTTGAAAACAAGGAGCAGCGAGGTGCAGCTTTCCAGAACACTTGTTGGCATTCATGTCTGTGCGTGAACTATTTAGAGGTATGGCAAAGCGTTACTAATCTCTGAGCTATTTAGAAAGGAAGTACCTCTAGGATCTCTTCATTTGTCTCCCCTATTTCTTAAACACCACTGAGTCATGCTGAATCTACTCTCCTCCTGAAAAATTGCTTAGCAGAGCTCCCTGAAGAAAGAAAAATGACCCTGGACAGTGAAATCAAGAATCCCAAGTGGGCTGGTCTCCTCCTGCAAGCTCATGACCCAGTAACTGGGTAAAAAATCCTGGAGACCCTGGAAAGGAGAGGTCAGGCTAAAGACTGCCCAAGGATTCAGATGCTCTCAAGGCCCAGGGGAGGAACTCTCTTATCAGGGTCTGGAGTCCAGCTGGAACCAATCTGGACTTGCCCCTTGTCAAAGTTCATGCACGTTGTGACGGAAGTTTCTGATTCAGACAAATCTCTGCTTTCAGACACCCCCTGGAAGAAGGGACTGCCAGTTGGCTTTCCAGAGCCTTGCTGGATGTCTGGTTATGTCTGAACTTTCCCTGTTTCCTTCTCCTCCACTACAGTACGCCTTTCTGCATCTGGCTTCCTGTTCAAACTTAGCCCCAGATGCATTACATTGTAGTTCGGTTCCTGGGATGCTGTCGCAAATGGTGAGAAATTATGGACAGGATTCCCAACGGAAGCCATACTGAAGAAAGAGCTGAGAGAAAGGGAAACCTCACCACTGCCATGTAATTTTTTCTGAGCTCATACTTCTTGTGTTGCTAGAGTTTCAGAGAAAAAGGAAGTGTGTACAAAGGCTGCCTTGAACATCAGGAGGATGCTGGCTCAGGCAGTGAAGGGTGAAAAGAAGAAGTAGGCACTGTGGGACAACTGGTAAAGATGAGGTGGGTGAAGGAGGTGCTCCAGTGCCTGGTTTGTGTGTACTAAGAGCAGCAAGCAACGAGAACTATACAGCCATCGAAACAGATGAGTTAGGCAGTTCTCAAACAGATGTGAAATGGAAGATGACATTCGTAAAGAAAAGAAAAAAAAGAATTTTCTCACAGTAGGATAATTCTGCAAATACCAAGGGATGGTGTCCATGCTTACAAACATAACCTGACAAGTAGGAAAGCAGCTAGAAAGCCAGAGCTCCTGAACTCTGATCCTAGTGCAGCACTAACTCCTCGACCAGAGAGCCTACTGATTGCATGTGCCACAGGCAGCTTTCAAAAGCTCATTTAAAAACTGGTGTGGGGTCCTCAGAACCATGGAGAAGCAAATCAGGCTTGGCTCAAGGGGATCTGAGAGCATTCAGTGCTTAATATCTCTAGCCAGCTTTTGACCATCTGAGAAGTGGAGCATGTCTCATCTGCCACAGACAATGCTGGGAGGTTAATAATGGTATTTCATGTCTGAGGTCCTCCGACAGAAATCTGCCACGTAACACAATGCATTATTCTACCCTAAAGCCAAAGTCTCCTCCACCCAAATAAATATGTATTTGTGTTGCTTGCCTCCCATTTTTAATCTACCAACAAGAAATTCTTACCATAAAAATAACAATAAATAAAATTCTCTGGCCATATAAGTGTGCCAAGAACTTGGGTAATCAGCAGGATTCTAGTATGTCGCTACAGATTTTGGCAGCCTTGCGTCAAGAAAGTGATGCAACCCCATTCCTAGGAACCAGTGCAATGGAAGCACTTCCAGCTGATTGGGATTGTTTATTCTAGGTGAAAGTTTGCAACATTTCCATTTGGTTTCACCACCGTGAGCTTTGCCAGGCCTTTTTTCCAGGCGATGAATGTTTTCTCATTTCTCTGCTTGATCTCCTATTTACAGGCTTAGTTGCTACATTGCTTTTACTACCCTGGAAGGCATATACTTGGTCAAGAATGGGGGGGATTTCATCTTGATAAAGATGAAACACTTTCATCTCCTGCTGATTTTAGTCAGACTGCAGGAACAAACACCTGTTGGCGTGAGCAAAGGATCTATAGTCTTGAAGAAGGATAGATTATGTCAGAAGAATGGCCAGAGCCTGGGCAGGAATGCATTAATCATTATTACTACATTTCTATGCAAGCCTTTAACCTGTTAGTGCTTTCACGGAACAAGGAAATGCATAGAAAATGCTCCCTGCACAGCTCTAGAGTGCAGTGCAGTCTGGCACGTGGTGTTAGGCAGTACCTGCAGCCTTGCAGAGCTTTGATCTGAAGAGATGAGGCCAGACCAACCTTGTTAAGAAAAGACGAGCCAACTCTACACAGGGATTCCTCCCTTGGCTTGTGCCAGGACTGCATAGGGTCTGAAAGTGTACTTCCAGGAACATATTGCTCTGTTTTCAGCCTAAAACAACTATTTCCTCATTCTCTTTGTTCCTCTCTGTAATTTCTTCTTTCTGCAGCAATATAACGAAGTTCCACTTTGAAATGAATCACTGTTCTAATGCTCATTAAATTAAGGAACTGACCATTCTGGTAAGACTCACGCTGACTAATTGCAGGTGTTGGTTAAATTTCCCCAATAAAGCTTCTACAAAATCAAAGTCATTCCTAGCTGACGTTCAAATTGTGAGTATCTGAGGAGCATAGAAGGTTCAGTTAGTGTGGCTTTCTAAAGGCAAAGCTCTCACAAAAATTTTCTCATCCATTGCAGCCTGGCTGAGAATTTGACCTTTTATTTCCAAATGCAGTAGGTCAGCCAATTCCAGATCTTCTGACCTGTTCACAGGCTGAGCCATTGCTTAAAATGTCACTGTCTCTCAGAAGGAAGTGCCGCTGGCATTGCAGTGGACAATATATTCACACGGGCAATATCCCCTCTCTGTTAAAGAATCATGGTTAGGGCGTAGGTGCTGAGTTTTGGCCACTTCAATGAGCCAACATATAATCCCTAATAACCCAAGTGCCATTGAAAATTCAAAAATCATCTGATCCCTTTTACATTAATTATGACCCAGAATGTTTTCCACTTTGCTTTTCCCCGTTGTGCTCACAGGGAAAATAATGGACCGAGAAACATCCCTTCTCCAGGATTACACATGGGTGGTTTGGGGTTTTTCTTCGACGAAAGATAGTCTTGGGGTAAAGAACAAGTATGAGCTTCCAGACAGCACATGTGAAGCCCTAATTCGATGCCACAATTCCTGGACACGTTGTGCAGCTGTGATGGTTGTGTTCCCCACCTGCGCAATGGGAGCAGCAATCTCTTTGTATGACGCTGTCGCTTGCCCCACTTTGGAGGAAACTCTGCCACTTACTAAAACTTTTCACAAAGTGTGTCACTGGAAGGCTTCAGTCTCCAGGTCCTGCTGTTTAATAATAAACCTGCTGTTTATTTTGCAGAGCTCGTTTCCTAGACAGAGCACGAAGAAGATGTCATGAATACCTCTGTGTTATACTCACCTTTCCCATGGTACCCTGTGTCCCAGGCACCTGGCGGAGGCAGCTTAGCACCGTCAGCCCCACTGAGGCGGGGGAAACTGCGGCACTGCTCATGCTGCAGTGAGGCAGAGGCACATCCAGACGCTCCGAGCTTTCCAGCACCTGTGCCTCAAGCACAAGGCCAAATTAGTACTGAAAGGACCTGTATTTTACTGCCCCCTTCTTCTGCATTAATTAAAACACATCGCTGCACACTTAAGCAATTTAAATGTTTTGGAACGAGTCTCGGGACGGCCAAGGGCATTCAAAGAGAAGGGAAGGCTGGCAGCCTGCCTTCGGCTCGCTGGCTTGCCTGTCTATCACCAGCACACGTCATGCCTTACAAAACTGTGAGATCTCTGTGGATCCGGCAACAATGCTACAATTTAAGGAGAGAGCACAAGGCTGAAGTCAGAAATCCCTGCTCTTCCTGAGGCTCCATCACACGGACTGGCTGCCAACATCTCTGCTGATCTTTTTTCAGTTTTCACTTTTTTTTTTAACACATCTCGTCTATGAAAAGCTGGTGGGAACTGCTACTGTAACTGATACTCCAGCACCACAGTATCTGATGGAAAGCCCAGTGAGACGCAGGTATTAGGGTATATGCCTTCCTCTTGGGGATTTTTTTTTTTTGCACCATCCAGGGCAAGAAAGAGGGAATTAATAGCACCTCAAATAAAAGTAAGGGCTCGCAAAGACTGTGTTTTACCCTCGAGGTTATACTGAAGTTCAGGGTATAAGTGAACCTTCCCCCAAAGCTCTGTTTGCCTTTCTGTCACCCGTCGGTTGGCTGCAGGAGGCAGCAGGAGAAGGGACCTCAGGTGACCTCCAGAGCGACTTGTGCACTGTGGACTCCAGGCAGCAGACAGCTGACTACAGTCTAGAATGGAAATGAAGGACTAATTTGCCCAGGGACATTCCCTTTTGTATTTTAAAGTAATGCAAAGTGTCTTTTCACTTTCAGCTCCGGATTTGAGGCCTAAGATGAAGAGTCACCACCATTAGATCCACACCATCACAATTGTAACATCAAAACAAGTGCTGTATTAAAAATAAACACAGCAGGCATTCACTGACATGATTAAAATGTATACATATGGGTGAGGTCATCTTAATAAAGGCCTTTTGCACAGACATGTGCATTTCTTACCATGGCCCTAGGCTCAGAGCAGGAACACTATGCATCCACAACTACCTGCTCTTGTGCAGTTGCATCAGCCCAGGCTCTCTGGCTGTTCAGAACATCTACCATAAGTGTCCTTACCACATCCACGTGCATTGACCTCCCCTTAACCCTCACAAAGGCTATAAAAATTGCAGCCATGGCTTACCACATGAGCAGGACATCTCTGATCTCCATCAGGCCACTGTATCGAGGTCCTCCATCTGCTCTATCAATCTTCTGAAGGTATGTTCTGATGCTGTTTGGAAATAACTCAGTGAAAATAATTTCTTTGTCCTACCTGTGTTCCTGGAAAAGGCTCCGCCAGTTAAGAGAAAGTAAATTGGACTTTCCAGAATGACATGAAAAACTGCAAAGCCATTAATGATTTCCATCTACACATTAATGAAAATCTTATGTATGTCACTGAAAAAAAAAAATCCAGGACTTCTTAAAAGTCCTGACCTTATGTGCCTGCCTTGGTCACCCTGCACCAAAGCTTCTGCACCTCCCACTATGATCTGCCAAGCCTCTACAACTCAGGTGAAACACCACCTTCTCCAGCAAGCCCATATAGCAGGCAGCAAAGCTGGCACATGAGTCCCACCAATGGCTTTCCTACATTTTGGGTACCTCCCCACGAGTGCTGCCACAGCCAGTTACGGCAGGCTGCAGCTCCCAGTGTTGCTGGTAAGGCATCCAGATGGTGCTCCAGAGATAGACCTTCTCCGGGAAAGGATGTAGGAGAGATGACCGCGACCGGATTTGTCTCTTGGTCATAGGCCTGTAGATAGCCTGCCTGCAGAGTCCCTACAGGACTCTGGAGCAGCCCGGGGCAGTCATACGTGTCACCATGAGGATCCCAGTGCTCTCCAGTGCTGCAGCAAGGGTCTCAAATGGGGTGTTTGTCCTCAGAATGAGGTGCATGCTGCGACGTCAATAAATTATTTTTGTACTACTCATCTTATTGATGGCTCTTATACTGATGCCTGGAGGAAGCTCCAGCCTGCTCCCTCTTCCCAGCAGACAGAAACAACCACTAGCTGCCTCCAAAGAAAATCGCATCTTCCTGGAGACAGAAGAGGGAGGATTGCATTAAATATTATTCGGAGTCTCATGGAGCCATTTTTGACTTTATTTTCTTCCTGATGCCTGAGAGCTCCTTGGAAATGTCTCTGCTTGTGATACTTCTGAATATATGTTCAGCAACATGCAGGAAAATGAAGCTGCCAATGGCTTTTGCAAAGTCCTGAACCACAGGAACAAGCAGGACAGTGTGAGGGGACAAGGAGACCTTTGTCTCATCTCCTTGCAGAAGGCGTCACAGAAGACAGAAGTCGCAAGACACCACAGAAGACGTAAGTCTGCCCCAAACGCTAAGCAAACATTTCCAAACACGACACGTGTCGTAATGAGGGTGACACTCTGGGGCAAGAGGAGCAAAGTCAGGGAAGAACATGCCGGAGACACGCAATGTGGGGACACAAAACCTATGCACAGGCAAAAAGCATAGAGGCACCCGCCACACACGGAGAGGCTGGGTGACAGAAGCAGGGGGGCAATGTGGGTGCCTGGAAGCGGGGCACACCACTTCCAGCTCTGCCAGCAGCACCGCTCTTCCCCCTCCCGGCCACGTGACACAGGTCATGACCAAAGATCTGGGCCAGATCCTGGCCTGATTTCTCTCCTCTGACTCCTCTCCTCTGCACCAATGGATCTTGGCCTAAAAGGTTTATCTAAATCCTACCTGCGCTCTTTGACCCTCCAGACTCAGGCTCACCTTCTCTGCAGGATACATATTCCTGGAGGATTTTCACTGGTCTCTGCTAGGGGATGAGCCATAAATTACCCCAGGAACAGCCTGCTTTGCTGATACATATTTTCAACCTTAGTTCCATTTTAATATATGATAATATAGACGGTACTGTCCCCAGCCAGGGTCCAGAAGGAGTGAGATGATTAAAAATAATTCATCTTACACTGAATTAAACAACTGAGAGCCTCAGGAACAGTCCCCTTTGAGTTCAGTGCAAATCATGGGTGACAATCTGGGTCAGTTTTTATTGGGCATGCACCTTTTTGCTAGCCCTAAATCTGCCAGCCATCAGATAGGTATAATAAGAAGGGACAACAAGGAGACAAAAAAGGTCAGTCTCTGCTCAAGAAGGCGGTGGAAGGAGAAGGGGAGACGAGGTGGGGTAAGGCGGCGTGTCCCAGCAGACATGCAGGAGGTGATGTTTCCCCAGGAGGGGGACAGACAGCAATGCGCCAGGTTCTTGGTAAAGGAAACAGACTGCACCTGGAGCCCATTCTGCTGTTTCCTGAGACTCGGCAGCCTGGACCACTTGTGGTTTCCTCTCTGACTCTTGCCTCTGCCCACAGTGACATACAGAAAGTGAGGGAACAGAGACGAGGCACGCCTGCTGCTTTCTGACCAGCCAAGGCACACGGGGCACAGGGCTGCTTTGCCCACCCTTCCACTAGAAAAGAGGCAGCAGGTTCCTCTTCCACCCACCTCGGCTGAGCCATAAACCCCTCTGTGCGCGCCATTCCCTCATGCCAGGAGGTCTGCATGTTGCATTCCCCTACCTCGGATTAAACGACCTCACTTCCCCCTCCCGGAAATAACACAAGCCAGAGTAAGAATGACTCATCTGTGCATATGAAGACATGCATACTCACACACACGAACACATCTTACATGTTGAGAGCACAGGGCAAAAATTTCATCCAGCCTTTTTGCTCCCTGGTTCACACATTTCTATGAGGTTTAGTGAGAAAAAAAAAAAAAAAAGATCGCGATGGTGCTAAAATAGTAAAGAATCGACAAAAGTAAAAATCAAATCCTGTTACCATGTCTCTAGCTTGAAAGGAAACGCTCCTCCTCGTGTCTGCTGTTGCATTCATGTCAGGCATAGTCTCAAACTAGTGTGATTCTGTTCAACGAGCAGGGAGACGGCTTGCTCGAGGACTGGCCCACAGGTGACTGCTTCAAATCCAGCTGTGTCATGTAAATACCAACCACTGGTGTTAGCCTTGGAAATAGGTAGATAGTTTCTTTCCCTGCCTTCGTAAAAAGCTCCTTTGACATTGTTCTTGGCCAGTGATGCTGATAATGGACACTGCATGCATGCTGTGCCATCAGTTTGAGCCTAAGTGGAGATAGATGACGTTGGCCCAGACCATTCCTGAAGCTTTATAAACTCATTTTCTCCCATAGCAGTACCCGGAAAGGGGCAGCATCCCAACAAAAGGAGCTTCAAGGCCTTGTAAAGCTTTCTGGTTGTGTCTGGTGTTTTCTTGTCCCATTCTCCACTGGGTTGCATGAAATCCAACGTTGAAGGACTGCACCAGGGACATGGAGGCATCACCTGTACCAACTGTGGCCAAGTACATCTGGAACTATAGATCTTCACTCCCCGTCACAGCTGAGGCCATAAGGAGTTCCAGCTGCAAGCAGTGGAAGGCAACAGAGTTGGACCCCTGGCCACCAAAACGCACCAGCCAACACCATTGCTCTGTGGCGGGGAGTTCAGCCTTGCTGTCACACCTGCACTCTGCCTTGACATGTAGGATTTTACCACTTCAGGCTTCCCTCAGCCAGCATATGATAACATGTTTGGTCTTGAAAAAAGGGAAACCTTTTAATTACCCTGCCAGCAGAGCTGAGCTGGTGGATGGGTCTTGCTGCCCAAGGTTTTTGCAGCAGGGAAGGGAAATCAACTATTTTCCTCAGTGTTGTTGTGACCGACTGTAACAAACATCCTGAGGTGACTGTGTCTGGTGCAAGAGTCATCAGATGGCGTAGCCTGGTAAGAGCAGCTGCTCCATTTTGCTTGGGTCAAAGACCCTTTCTTCACAGCAGCTCCCACAGCCACCGTTCATGTCCTGGCAGGGTGACATGATGGTTTTCATCAGCTACTGGGAGGATGCTAAACTCGGTGATACCTATTCCAGCCAAGTTACATTGCTTAATAAAGAAAGACCACGGTAATCACAGATATCAGCTGCGGAGGATTAAGATGGCCTTCCCCTTGCAGTGTATTTTACCCTATGCCTCTTCTGCTACCTTTTGTCTGCACCTCCAGCCTTCCTTCCTCAGAACTGTTCTCACCGATTCTCTCAAGAAGAGCAGGGTAAGTGTGTGAATGGCAGGACTGCAAAGGAAGGAAGTGGTGTTGCTGATTCAATAGAGTGTGCTCTTCCTTCTGAGTCAGTATAGAAGAACTGTCTCACTGGGCTCAGAAGGTATTAGAACAAGAAGTCTGCCCCGGGTGTGTGTGGGCTTGTGTTTTAATCTCTCTGACCCAGAACATGAAAAGGTTGCACAGAAGGGATTTTAATTATTTTGAAAGTTACTAAAGTCCAGTTAAAACTGTAGAGTCAGCACAGCACATCACCCATCCACTGCATCACTATGTGAGCCCACTGTTGTGATACAATGATATATATGACAATCACAGAGCATGAACCTGCTTCTAGAAAGCAGAATGTGTCAAGAAGCAGTATTGCTAAAGGCCAGGTACGCAACACTGTTGAATCACAGGAGTTCCTGCCTAGAAAGCCAGCCTGGAGTCCATGAAGAAGCATATAGCAGACAGCATGTCAGGGGCAGCTGGGAGGCTGGGGAGAAAACGCGAAGGGCAAGGATATAAAGTTATCAAGCTAAATTTCCAAAATTTTCTGCAGCAGGTCAGAGGTAGGAAGCCTGCAAGAAAATCTGAGGTTTGCTGGACCACTCAAGACAAATAATAGTGAAGAAAAGGAAATCACACAGCAGCTAAATTATGACTTCAATTCAGACTTCACCCCTCAGGCTATCAGGGTGATATCTGGTTCCAACAGGAAGAGATGATTTGCTGGTACACTGAAAAGCAAAAGAAGAAATGTTGGAAACAACTCCAACTCAGGAGGAGAACTCACAGCAGTCATGCTTCCCATGCAGAAGATTCAGTGGGAGCTTTAGAGGGAAGGAGCCAGGATGCATTAAAGATTTGCAGGGGTGCATTCAAATCAATTCCTATATCATGGGTTGGAAGGTAGTAAATGTTTTGATTCATATTTTTGTTTACAATATTATTAAAGACATGAACCATCCTCCAATTTCGACATTTCATGCATGTTTCTAGAGAACACAGGCCCAGTCTGGAGGAAATCCGGGTAGTGTCCTCTTTCATGCTACTTTCTATTGCGCTCATTTCACCTCAAAGATTTGGGTGAGCCTGAACCCTAAACTGAAAGCAAAACTCAAGCGGGCTTAAAGGTAAGGCAATGGAAAGTGATTGCCCAAGCCACTGTGAACTGAAACTGCCATGTTTTGCACGGTGCAGGTGTCTAGAAACCCATTGAGTTTACATTGCAGCGCCCTGAAGCTGCACAGGACTCTGACTTCCAGCTCGGAAGCTCTCATGAGCGGAACAGGCTTCTCCATAAACTGCTGAAAACTACCCGAGCACCACAAATGATGATCAGGCAACCTGGATCCCAGCTGCTGGGTGACCACCAGGGATGTCAGTGCCCCATACGTGCAACAGTGTGGGGCGTCTAATTCTCTCCTGGGCTCTCACATCAGCCTGCTCATCATGTTATCTCTGTGCTTTTCAGTTGGGCAACAAATACCTGTCACATATGGCTTTGTCTTCATTACTACCGGGCTGTGGGTAAGAAAGAAGAGGGGTTTGTTTAGCACAGTCTTAGGCTGTGTCCAGTTCTTGATTTCAGGGTAAGGATCACGGGCTGAGGGACTCCACAGCTGTGGATCAACTGCCTGGCAGAGCTCTGTCTCTCTCAAGTACAGCTCAAACTTTTATTGTAGAGAGCTTTTTTGTGCTAGGGAAGAGAAAATAGCCATCTGAGTTTCATGCCACTTTCAAATAGTTCAGGCCAAGGCTGTCTCAAAAAAAAGAGTGTCTCAAGGATACCACTCCAGGCTTCAAACCTGATTCAATAGCTTGCTGTCTTTCTGTAAAGTGCTTTTGGTGCTCTGCAGGAACAATGTGGTGTATTAAATTAAGTAGAACTCTTTGGCAAATATATATTAAGCTGCAGCTGAAATACACTGTTCCCAAAGCTTTCTTAAAATGAAGTAAGGTGGTCCTAGATTTGAAACTCAATATATTTATGCTGTTACCTTCCCGTTCTTTATTCCCCACCAAACTCTTCTCACTCGTTCTGTTCTTCAATCACATTTTGAAACACCGGCATATGTATATGCGCAGCAACACACACACACGCAGAGCCTCAGGGAGGATGTTATATTGCAGCGCTCCGTATGGTTTCATGATATGAATGTGTTGCTCTATGTGCCCCTGCCCGCAGGCTGCTGCGGGAACCTTGCAGGTCTGGGATGCAGCCTGGCCAAGACGTCATAACGAAACAGGGGAAATTGCAAAAAGAGAAAGCTGACCACAGCTGCTCCTCCATGCTACCGGCAGCCATCGGCTGGGCAGGTCTCCACAGCCCAGCCCGCAGCATTGCAGCTGCAGCTGACCAAATGCTTGTCTTTACAGCAAGGGCAGTGGTCCCCCAAGTGAGCTGTATTTCAGCTCAAAATCTGACAGAAATACTTGCACTGGTTAAAAAAGCCAATGTACTGAAACCAGGCCCTTCCCCACCTCACGCTCACCCTGCTGCAAACCCAGACAGACAGATCTGCTCTCCTTTGTGAGAGCTGGAAAGTGCCTTTTGAAAAGCGAAACCCGCTAGGCCAAGCGCCTTGGCCAGGATGAGCAAATAGAAAATGAGACCTTTCATCTGCACTGCTATTCTGAGCTCAGGGAAAGGCACCTGTAGTGTATATCTGTTTTCTTTCCCATCCTTTAAATTTAACTTTTCAAAATGCTTAAATAAAAATTCCTTCTCTCTGCAAGAGATGGTACAGAGATAAGTTTAGGCTCAGCTCACAACTGCAGGACATGGGGTAGCTAGACAGAAGCTTATTTTTTTATGCCCTTATCAAATACGAGAGCAGCACAAACATCCCCCAGACAACAGGCGCTTGCTGGGTGCTAGCTGAATAAATCAATATGTGTGAGGGAATGACCAGCCCCACTAATTACAGAGCTCTTTTCCTTCAGAGAGCAGAAAGGATGAAACACAGAGGCTACGTGAGGCTTTACGGTGGTCACAACTGGAAGGAGAGAAGAGGAAGGACGGAGAGGCAGTTCTGCAGCCTGCCTGCTCACATGGTACCGAACCGGATGGCAAATACAGCCTCTACCCCCACAAACAGCTTTGCCATCCGAAAATCCAGTGCAGGAGGTTAGGCAGATACAACACTTCTCAGCAGGCAGAGGTCCGAGAGTGAGCCCAGGGCTGGAGGAGGACAAGTGCAGCAGGAGAGGGGGAACTGTCCAGCAGGAGACGGCAGAGAAATTGTCCGAGACTGGGGATAGAGGAAGATAAACTCTCCAGGCATTTAGACGGGCACTCTGCTTCCAGCAACTTGAAGTAAAAGCATTGCAGAGCCCTAAAGACCCCCCCATCAGCCATTCCCATCAGTGTCCCAGGTTTGGCAGGTCTCTGGAATGTGTTTCTTACCCACATTCAAGAGAGTTTCGCTTGTTTAGTCTAGCAAAACTAAGGAGGAGAAGGCATAACTTTGTTGTCTGTAAATACACCAGAGACCTGAATGCTGGGGTGGGACAAGAACTACCCAAGCTAAAAGATCCTGTTGGCATGAGACCAAATGAGGGATCAGTTGCTGTACGAAAGTGTTTGGGATAAAAATTAGGTGGAGGCTTCTAACTGGCATGGAGTTTGGCAACAGCTGCCTGCAAGGAGCAGGGGCTCCAAGGGATGGCACTGGTTTGAGGATGAAACTTGACTCGTTTGTGGAGGGAATTATAAAATGTTGGATGAGCAGGGGACTGGGAAGTTCTTTATAGCCGTAATAATGGCAGAGGAAATGGAAACGGCAGGGAAAATGGGAAAGCAAGAACCAGAACTGGGCTCTGTGGAGGAGGATCGCGGAGAGCAGAGGAGAAAACGTTTCCGGACAGTGAATGGATAAGCTTCACTGGAGAGGAAAAAACAGGCCAAGAGCTTTTGGAATTGTGGATGAAACATCTCTCATCTTGTGAACAATGTCTGGGGAATTGTCTGTCTGGTAAGGTGGCCTACCTTTATCCATGTACCACCTGCCTGGAAGGCAGTGCTGGCTTGTACGCAGAAAAAAAAATAAAAATCACAGAATCCAAAGTATTTCTGTCTCCCATTCTGCTGTTTGAAGCATCTAAGAGATGTCCCAAGAGACGTTCCTCTTATATGAGTCCAGAGGATTTCCATCACCTCTGAGACACAGCAGGAAGATTAAGGAAAATCACAGTCTGGAAAAGAATTTCTGACAGCTTTCAACTGGGACTTCCCTCTCTGAACCCATCTAGTTACAAGCATTAAAATCTCTGCAGAGAAGAAACCCACAGGTCAAGGAGATCCCTGTGCGTGTGGGAGCAGAGTGGCAGACAGATGTGGGCATGCACCCCTGCATACCCAACCTTATTATTGCGTCTGTGCTGCAGCCTTGAAATGGGAAATAAAACCTTCTGCTTCAGGAAACACACTGCATCTGGGAGAGGGGTCCCAGATAGCAACATCTCTCCTTTGGCCCAGGAAGGCAAAGGGAAACTCCTCTGGTAGAGAGATTTTTTGAGGAGAAACCACAGCATTTTGGAAACTGCATCCTGTCCTGCCTTGGAAAAAAAAACAGTTTCAAAGTGCTGTCCCAGACCACGTCTCCCACCTGATAAGTGTAAGACACTTTGATGTATTTTTTCATGCTTGCATTCTTTAAAACACAGATCTGAGGCCAGGATACACAGGGGATGGGAGACTGCGCAGCCAGAGAGCCTCACTCTTATTTCTGGGGAGAGAGCAGTGTGCTCAGAGGCATTAATCTGTGAGTGAGAGCTGGGAAATCCATGCCTATATCTGTATCTGTGTTTCCGCATATGCATATATAAAAATATGTATACACACACACACACAGAAAACAAACCAAAACAGAACAGTCCATTGCACACAGTCCTCCCCCGGGAAGAGGGTGAGAGAGCAAACAAGCAGCAGATGTGAACCACGTCACTGCACCTAACACTGGAGGAAGACCAGATCCCATGGTGACAAGGTGGTGTAAGAAACCCGGAGTGGAAGGCAGCAGGAGATCCCAAGGCAGAAGACGACCACCAAAGCAGAGAAGTCCCTGAGGCAGCGAAGTCCTCGAGGTACAGGCACACCAACCACTCCCACTTCTCCCTTAGTATCACCCCAAGGTGGGGAAGTGCCTGTGGATATCCTGGTACCAAGGTGGACTCTAAGGGATACTCCTGAACTCCTCTGTGGAAGAAGGGGTGGGCCAGGAGGAGGGCTGCAGGTGGCTTTTTCACAGAGAGCTGCAGCAAAACCCAGAGCCGAGCCGCAGCTGTGCAGCCCCGAGCACCATGTCCATCCCAGTGCCAGGAGGCGTGAGCTCCTGTGCTGCCCTCAAAGAGCAGATATGAGAGAAAGACAGACATTTTCTAGCCAGATGAAGCAAAGATATTAAATGGACCGGTTTCTTAGTTAGATTTCTTTTTTGTCTTCTAAAAGAGCATAAAGGGTCTTGGAGTGAACTCCCTCACTTACGCTGTAACAGTATTTTGTGTCTCCTCGTCCGTTCCAGGGCAGTGGTGCTGAATGCCGATAAAGCAAAACTTGGACAAGCCTCAGTCAGACAGTTGGTGCAATTTAACTTTAAAAGATACTTAATGATTTGTTTTGAGTATTGGGTTGGGGTGAGTTAGGGTATTTGTTGTTGTTGCTGTTGTTGATGGTTTCACTGTTGTTTCTTCTCCCCCTTCTCGTTTTCCAATCAATTAGGTTGAATTTATTTTGGCAGAGGACATGATTAGTGGGGCTGGGCTCCAGATGGTTGGGCTGTCAGCCGCTCGCTGTAAATAACGCTGGATGAGCAGTGCTCCTGCATGTAAAGCTGGGCAGCCAGAGGCCTGGGTCATCAAATCAGAGCATCCCATGGCTTGGGAAGGCTCTGCAGGGACCTTACCTGAGCCCTTTGGAGAAGGCACTGTCTAACTTTTCCTTGGGTATCTCCTGACATAGATTTGTTGCTGCTCCCAGGCAATCACTTGCAGACAGCTCTCTCCTGGCTGCTCCCTTGCCTCTGAATTAGCACCCTGTTTGCTAGAGCGTAAGCCCGTGGCTTGCAGCTGAGCCTTAGCAGATGTGGGGAGCAAGCCTCCTCCCCTTCCTCTCGCAGCGTCCTTCTGTCCGTCTGAAGACCGTCTGCTCCTGCTCTTGGTGTGGACCTCCCCACTCACCCAAGTGAAGGGTGACGTTCTGCAGGGCTGATGAGCCCGGCCAAACCCCAGCGTGGAGTGGGACATTGCTGCTATGTGTCCCAATGGCCAGCAGCCAGGACTGCCATGTCAGCAGTGTGGCAGTCGGGCCCCTGGCCAGCCCTCAAAGTCTTAATGGGGCTCTGTGGGAAGGGGACGGTAGTGTTTTGGGGAGAGACAACCTCTGTAAGGAAGCAGACCCTGCAAAGAAATTTGGGGGTTTTCAAAGCTTTTCCAAATCTGAGAATTTCAGTGTTTTCCTGAAAAATAATGCTTTTATCAAAGCAACACCCAAGCCCTTCTTGTTGTAAAACCTTATTGACTACCTTCTGTAACAGACTTTAAGACCTTCAATATGAGAAGAAATGACAGCACAAAGTTTTTTATTATCTCAGTATTTAAGAAATACTGAGTTACAAACTAAATAATTACTCAACATTTTACATTAATTTAGGTAAGTAGGCATTTGCTGAGAATGTCTGATGCCTTAAGACAAAGCTGATTATTGATACATTTAGTAAGTTACAAATAAAAAGTTATATTCTATACAGTAGGTTTACTATGGATGTAATACAGCAATTATGTCAAAGCTAAGGGGCAGACTCAGTACACCATGGAGAAAGTGACTATGAAGTGTTAATATGTCTTTGAATTGAGCGTTTCAAGTCTTTGAACTGAGCTCTTTCCTCTCACCTCCCGGTGCCAAGAGCTGCTCTGTTCTCCTCCGTTGCACGGAGGGGAAGCATGCATGTGGGGTTGCCTGAGGACTCTCAGTCACCCGCAGGAGCACGCAACAGCAGACACACCTGAAAGTGGCATCCACGTAAGGGGAAATAAACCCCGTTTCAGTCCACGTCCATAGTCCAGCTCTGCAAACTCACACCTCTGTGCTGGAGGGTTGGCAGTTGCAATTGCAGGTGCACCTGAGGACCAGAGATCCCTGTCCCTTACCGAGCACTGCCCCAGAAGGCCTCCCGAAATGTCCTTGTCCATTGAGCAATCTCAGACTCTGCTCCCTGGACCGTTCACATCATAAATCCTCACACCCAAGCAGGGCACTGGCACCACTCGAGTCTGGGAGCTCTCTGCAGTTCTTTTAGAGCTTGAACCTGTTTGGGGCAATAATGTTAGCCAAGCTCTCGTTAATGGAGGGACCAGCATACCAGAGCATATTACAGCTCCATCCACAGGTGAGAATCCCATGCTCAGCCCTTCCTAAGCAGGTGATGTCTCTCACATAGCTCAGCTGCAAGTTTGGGCTGCATATAAGCTCATGCCAGCCACATGGAGAGGAAGTCTGGTGTACAGACAGCTGTTCCCAGGCACATCTTTGCTCATAACAAGGATGTATCCCCCATGGGGCTCTCTACACAATCTCCGGAATAGCTTTTTTTTTCTTAACCAGTATCAGGGAGGAGCACTGCCAAAAGCCATCCATCGTAGGGAACGCTAGACAAAGGCGCTTTGCACCATAATCCATGTCACAATTTGGCCATGCGCAAGGCAGCTGTTTAGTAGTGTTGCACAGGTGTGGTGTGTTTATTCAAGTGAACAGATCTGGTCTCTTTAACATTTGCAGGTGGCTGGAGCCCAAATGCTGGTGCAAATGCTGCAAATGCCAATACAACCAGTAGAATATACCCCATCTTGCCTGGAGCCCAGGTGTAGCTGTGCCACTCTAGTGATGTCTCACAGTGCACAAAGGCAAGGTTGTTTTCCAGTCACTCTGTTGTCTCCAGTTGGAGATTTTCTGGAGGAATGCTGTAGAAACAAACTTTAGGTCAAACACAAGCGCGGAGAAAATGCATGCTTTTCCAGAGCAGAGCCAGACCCTGCACTATAGGGAAATATTTGTAAATCCCATGACCTTGGTGAGTATCATGTGCAAAGAGATGGAGCAAACATTCATAACTAGCAAGACTTGTTCTGGTCTAGCTTAAAGACATGTAAATTGGAGACGTAGCAAGCCCACCCCATATAACACTGACCAGAACCCACAGTTCACACAGCCATTCTGAAATAGATTAGGATACAGCTCTGTTCATCTCTAGCCCCATTGCAAATCCATGTGCACAGCCACTCATATTTTGCAAAATGCCTGAGACAATCATGACAGAATCTAAAGAAGTTAGAGATGGAAGTGATCTATTAGGTCCATTTGCAATCTTTCATGAGCCCAGCAAAATTTTTCCTTGGGCTATATTCATTGCTTTGCCTGGTCTTGTTTTTAATCACTCAAGCAAATGGACTAGAACAGCCAGGCAAAGTTATGTCATACTGCTGCAGAAGCGGCACTGGGGCATCTTGTATCTCTGATCAGAATTGAGCCCCACAGTTGTACCATGTATACTTAGGCATGTTTGATGTGGTTAAACAAATCCTATGCAGAAATGCATTTAATTTCTCTAAGTACTCACCTTCCAAGAATTTGTAAGACCTTGCAATAAACATAGCCAAAGCCATCATTCAACAAATTGAAATCACAGTTGTACTAATGAGGTTGCTATATTCAGAGTAAATTTCACCCTCGTGACTTTATCCTGTAATCCAGCAAAGTGAGTGGGTCAACAAAAGTTAGGATGAGATAGCTGAGTGGGCATTTCTTCTCTGACATCTCCTTCCACCGCTTCCTTGATTTAAGGCACTTCATCCAGGGACCTCTCCTCTAGGTGGAGGGCACTTGCTGACATATCCCTGAAGATGCTTTGCCTCCACTGAGAGTCTCTGCTGCATTTTCTATGTCAAATGAATTCAGTGTGCTTTCTAAGGTCTACTTATGGGCCTGGCCCTTTGTGGCAGTGACTGCATTCAGGAGGGTGCTGTTCTACCTCATGCAAACAATGAGCAGCCAACGACTCAGAAAAAATGTGGTTGTAGAAGTAATTTTTTTACCATCCAAGGTCCTGGTTTTATTCCCTTGAAAGCAGAACGCAAGAAGGTCCCCTCCCAGCAGCCCGAAGAGATTGCAGTACAGATAAGTTGCAATGTGCATGCCATGCTCTAGTAGCTGGGCTCACACAAGGTGTAAGGAGTAAGTTCTCACTGCCAGAGACGTGGGGCTCTGAGAATAACTGCCCAGAGTATTTCCTAGCTCAATTGCGTCTCGTCAACTACATGGTTTGTTTCCTTAAAGTAACCCTGGAGGTTTCTGGGGTCAACAGAGCTAAATAAAACAACCAAAAAAGGAAAAAACACTGTGGTCTAGGAAAAGGCAAGATTTTTCAAAGGCTCAGCTCCCCTCGGCAGTACGGCTCCTGTAAAGAGTGATGAAAGTGTTTAAGTCATCAGAAAAAGCAGGCAGTGACCTGCAGTAAAATACATGGCCTGGTGAGATATGCAATGTCTTGCTAATGACCTCCATAGCTGGGTCAGCAGATGCTACTGCGGGGGACACCATCATCTGCCAGGCAGCAGGCAGAGCTCCACTGTCTTGGCATGCCTCCGTCCTCACTGCAGCCCTGGGTGCACCAGCTCCACGGAGGGCCAGCGAGAGCAATTTAAAATTTTGGAAATAACACCCAGGAGTGGGGATTCTTCAAAAATTTTTCAGGAGAACGATCTCACCAGAAATCCAGTCTTCCCTATGAGCTGCAGATCCTGAAGCTAAAAGCCTTTCTGACACTGGCTGTAATTGCTTACCCTTTTGTTACCAGAATTAAATAAAGACACCAATAACAACAGAGTGAAGTTGTATGGACCTCTCAAACTTGCAAAAAAAGTTTGGGATTTTGCTTGGTCAGATATCTGAGCTAGGAATTTGGGGACAGTTGTAAATTTTAGCCCAAGAAGCTCATCCTTTTATTCAGGTGAAGCTGGCAGCTTTCTGCCCTTAGCACACGGAGCTGCCTAATGAGGTTACAGAGTGGGCCAGCCCAGAGCCAGCCTTATGCCTGGTCCAGGAACCATCTTTTGGCATGGAGAAAAATGGCTCAGGATTGATGGGTTGGGAGTGTGGTGCCAGACACATCCTGCTGCTCCAACTCCTTTCGGATCTGTCTGGATCCCCTTCCTCCTTGCCCAGCTGGCAGGTTGTGTGGACTGCAACAAAGCAAGCTGGGACACAGGGCAGAGCTTGCTGCTTCGTGAAATACAGGAGCTAGTCTCATTGCTGCACAGTGAAATTTGGTTCCCACGAGGCTTTTGGGTTTAAGCCCATATGTTCCCCTCAAAAGAAGAAGTTTCTAAGTGGTCCAGAGCCTTGGCCAGGTCTTGTAACACTGGAGGTCTGAGAGCCACCCTGTAGCCGGGTCCATGGTCCTCAGGTCCTCTTGGGTGCCAGGCTGGGACTCGGTGTTGCTGCCATGTACAGAAGCACTGTAGGCATTTCTCCTCCATTAGCATATCCCGGCAGCACAAGTCTCAGGTCAGCACAGCGCTTATTGCTAAATCTATACACCTTGTAATCCTCACCCTCTCTGGAGAAAAAGAAAATCCGATGCACAGAAGAGATATACCATGGATAGCCTTCCCCACCTACAGCAGCCATCTTGGCTGGGGTGCATCTCAGCACCTAAAAGCAAGCCCTTCAAAAAAAAAAAAAAAAAAAAAGAGCTTCTAAACTTTGGGCCTTTGTTGAGGGGTAGGGGAGGGTTGGAAATGACCCCATTGCTTCACACTGAACATTAGCAGCCGAGTTCACTTCACAAACACAAGGTGCGCTGTCAGAATAGCCCAGGGCAAAGTTTGTACTTTGCTTGAATTCTAACTTTTGTTTACCAAGGTAATAAACCGGTCTTCTCTTCCAGGTGTAAATGCTATTATGAAAAGGCATATTTGTGTTTCATCTCACCTCAGATGTACAGTATGTGCTCACATCCTACACTGTGTGTACAGCCCACGTTGCTCCAGAGCCAGTGGAGGAAAGGAAAAGGGGTAAAAATATATATTCCTACTCTGTTCTCAAAAACACAGTGTTCTGAAGGATCTAGGAGCTTAACTGGATCTCTTTCCCTTCAAGCCCTGTGTGCAGCCCTTGCTCTACCCCATGAAGACCAGCTCAGACCTTTCCTGCGTCCCCATGTTCTTCCCTGTTAGCGCAGCTGGGCAGACCCATGTTGGGAGACGGTGGAGACTACCCATTTGCTCCATACAGACAAGTTGAGCTCCAAACACTGGAGTTTAGTTTCTACCAAACTAGTTGTGTTGCCAGTTTGGCTCTCTTCCCCTAAAACTGCCTGCACCTCCGTTGTGCCATGTGCATTCAGATGTGTTGCGTTTGGTGTAATCTCACTGAAACCAATGGGAGAGGAGAAGGAGGTGGGAAAAAAACAAGAAAGAAAAAAGCCTGGCATTGTTTTTTCTTGCACTTTACCTCCTGTTCCTGGTGTCATGCCCACTTGGCAAGATTTAGAGATAGCAGACGCGCTCTGGATAAAAATGACCTAAATATTTCCTCATCCCTTCAAACCTGTTTGGTGGCCTTCTGTCTCCAACCCACTAGTAATTTGGACTGGCCGCTGGGGCTGCCATCTGAGCACTCCTGAAAACCAACGCCACGAGATCTGCAATGACTGAAGTGGTCAGGGCCCTGCTGTGAGAGTGCCTCCCCCGGCATGGCGGGTGCAAGCAAGAGCACTGCCTGCCGAACCAGAGCACCCGCTCCCAGCGTCGCCTCCGTCCGCTGCCATTAAGGCACTGACCTCGCCTGCTCCCACTGAGCTTGTAAAATTTCATGAGATGACATCTTGAAAAGCTGAGTGTGAAATGACAAGCTTGGACAGAGCCCTCTCAGAAGCTGACCAGCTGCAGGTCGGCAATAATTTCCTCCCTTGCCTGTTGTAGCCCTTTATGAGCAGATTTAAGAGGGCAATAATCACACAATAATTTTTTTTTACACAAACTATTCTACTAAAAGCTCGGGCCCATAACTCCATCTGTATGACAGAAGAGCTACTGCAGAGAGGCAAAGAAAGGTGCTGAAGAAGACGACGGTCTAAGCGGTGTCTGGTGATGACTTGGCATCCCCAGTGCGGGTGCTTTCTCGGAATGCCTTTGCTCCTGAAATCAGAAACCCTACGGAGAGAGTCGGGCTGCCAGTGCCACGCAGGTCTGAGCCTGCCTCAGCCCAGACGCCTTCCCCACCCCGGTGTTTACGCCGAAGCACTCACTCCGGTGCAGGCTGAATCTGCGCCCCTGGCTCCCGCACACGGTAGGGCCCTGGCACACTCTGCTTCTCGGCAGCGTGGGCAGCAGCAGGGTCTGGCACCTCTTGGTGCTGTCTGCCCCTCCGTGGACCTTGCATGGTCCTTCCTGTGCCAGTGCTGGACCAAAACCACCACGGGGAAAAGAGGCGCAGTGCAGGTGGAGAGGATGGAGATCTGTGGCTGCACACGTTCATGCCTCCTCTTGGCTTCTGGAGCCCACAGAAGCTGTTTTAGGTTTCTGGGGTTTTTTTAAAAAAATGCATTGAAGGGTCTTAGCTGCTTTTGCACTTTCTTTCTCATTTGTTTCTCAACTTCCACTATTCCTTTATGCTTCCACAGCAGNCATGCCTCCTCTTGGCTTCTGGAGCCCACAGAAGCTGTTTTAGGTTTCTGGGGTTTTTTTAAAAAAATGCATTGAAGGGTCTTAGCTGCTTTTGCACTTTCTTTCTCATTTGTTTCTCAACTTCCACTATTCCTTTATGCTTCCACAGCAGGGCTAGAAGGAACAATGCCCACAGGAAAGCAATTCCCCTTGCCCGTCAAACCCAAGTGTTACCAGCAGCTCT
>VZSC01005640.1:2691-27719 GCA_013398225.1 Steatornis caripensis
AAATTACAGAAGACACTGACCACCACTGGTGGGGTATCTTCTCAGGAAAGAAAATTTTTGATATGTTAATACACCCACTTTTTGTATTGTTAGAGTTTGTTGCTATACTAACTACTATCAATTGCCTTTTCTGCTATAAGCTGAAGAAGCTGACAATAAGGATTTGGCCTTTACCTAAGAAAGATAACAAAGCATGATAACCTAGAACCTTTCGATAACTTAGAACCTTTGTAAAGGTATTTACAAAGCTTAAATAAAAGGGGGGAATGAAAGGGTTAAGGCCCTGGGTACAAAATGGATGTTGTAAATTCCTCAGATACTTAGATGAATAGAAGAAAAATTTTCTGGTAAGAATGGTTGTGAGATAAGGAGGCTCCAGAATAATCTCACTTTAGACAATTTAGCCTTGAGAACTGATGTGCAGGACCTCACAGATAAGAAAACCACAACAGCCTTGAAGGACATGGTCTATGTGATCCCAGAACTGAGCAGGGGTCAATCAGTGAACACAGTGAAGAAGACTACAAGCCTTCATCTGAAGACTCCTGACAACCACCCAAAGACCACTGTGCATGCAGATCAGACATTTGCATAAGTTAATGAATTCCAGGGAATCTCATGTTTATGTAAATGAATTCTCGGAAATCCTATGAATAGGTATGACTTTATAATCTCTGAAGGTTACCAAGCCGTTGGCACACTCGTGGTGGAATGATCCCCAGTGCTGCCCAGCGCTGCAATAAAGAAATGCCTGCTTAATAACATTTCAGTGTTACTGAGTTTTCTTTTGGGCTCTTTACCCAGCTGCACCTAGCCTTTCAGCAGGGTTAGAAAGCAAGGGGGTTTAGAGATCACGGAAATTTTTGTATCAACAGTTCCTTTTGCATTGTACATGTGACATGGGTTTGCAGTGTAACAAGATTAGTTTTCCCCTGTAATTCTCTTAAAATGTCCTTCCTTTGATTGTCTTTTCATCTTCTGGTGTTCTGGAACTTGGATTAATGGGATTGAGATTTATTCCACAAGTCCTGTTTGATAAACTGCTTTCAAGAATGAGTTGCCTACAAACACATTTAATTTGGAAAAAGCACTTTAATGGTAGCTGAATTATGCAATGTTATGCCAAACATACTATAAGGCCTATATAGGTACTTGCAATATGCCTGTAGATACTACTAGACAAGGAGGTGAATAAAACAAGATAGGCTTACTCATTTCAGTGTCTAAAACATTTCCTGTGGCTTGTCTAGGCAGATTTGCAGAACCTTGGCTGTATGTTTGCAAACTAGCCGACAAATTGACCACGTGCTTTTTCTTGTTCTGCTCATATTTCAAGGACCATCCTTGAACTGCCCCTTCCATTGGTTCCACAGGACATATTCACCTTGCAATCGGCTTGATGTAGTCCCCTTGCCACTGCATGCCTGTTTAGTTAGTTGAAGTGTGATCCCAAAGTAACAGCTGGTTTGCTGATACAGTAATGTGACAAGTCGCACTATGCTAACGCTTGATACAACTCGGAGTGAACGACTTAACAGCTATGCCTGGTGCCTTGGCATAACCAGTGTGTATTTTACAAACAGAAAAACCCAAAGTGTGGAGCAATTACATGATTTTGAGCTAGCCTAGACCAGAGCTGCTTATTGCAGAACTCAGGGTTGTTCAACTCCAGTGTTTAGCCCAAAAGACCACCCTGCTGATGTAAAACTAGCATACGGCACTGTGACTTCCCTTGCCTACCCCTCCGTCTCTTTTGACTCCATTTCAGCCCCATCTCTTTAGTACGTCTTAGTCTAGCAACAAAAGCTCCTGCCTTCCCCAAGAGGTGCAGGGAATGGGGTCACAGCTGCAGAACATTTCTGAATCATATGGTGGCACCTCCTGGTACACACTGACCAGTGGTGAGGGACGAAACACTGTGCTTGGCTGACCTTTCTGAACACGAATAGGTGGATGCACTGCACGCAAGAGTGTAGGACACAGAAAAGTCCTTCGATGGGTACTTAAGGATGTCAGATAGCAGGTTGCCACTAGATATGGATGAGTGGACTCACACCTCATTTCCAAAGTGAATTTATAGTTATAAAATCACTGCACGCAGCAAGCCAGGCTGTTCTCATTCAAGACACATCCTTTGCTCTCTATTCCTTTCCTCACATTACTCAGTGGCAAACTATTTAACATGATGTATTTTGCCTGTCTATGGCCACCTAAAAGCAAAATAACTGCTACTGTGATGCATTCCCCAAACTGCAGCAGGCATTCCCCCAGTGACACAGACCCGAGCTGAAAACCGGCCGGGAAGAGTAAGGTGGTGTAAGGGGGCAGTCCTTGAATTAACGGTTTGAGGAGTCCTGCTCCGGATTCAGGGTGGATGTTGCCACTGCATTTGCACGTGCCTTCGGACGAGTCGCTAAACGTCTCTGAACCCGCTTTTTTCTAAGAAAATCAAATCAAATTTCCAACGCCATACTCCCGCACCCCGGCAACGCACCTTAGCCGTACGGATGCCGCAGCCCGGGGCGCACGCAGCACTTGCCCGGTTTCAACGCCCGCCCCTCCCGTGACACCCGGAGCGGGCCCGAGGCCGCCCGCGGTTCCGAAGCCGGGCGGGAGGCCTGCAGGCGCGGAGCCCGCCGAGCGCGGGGACGGGCGAACCGGCTGCACCCACTGCCGCGCCCGCCTTGGCCCGGCTCCTCACGCGAGAGCCGGGCACCGCAGCGGCCCTGGGGCGGGGTGCCGGCACCGAGCGCGCGCACCGCCATGAGGCGAGGGGCGCAGGGAGCTGCGGCGCGGCCGAGCCCGCCCAGCGCCCTGTCCTGCCCTCCGCCGCGAAATGGCGGCTCCAGCCGCCTCTCGTGCCGGGCGCGCCTCACACCACCTCCGCCAGCTCCCAGCCCGCCAGAGCAGGAAGCCGATAACTCCTCCCATCGCCTCCCAAAGGAGCGAGGGCCCCGCCGAGGGGGGGAGGAGGAGAGGGCAGGGTGGGGAGCGGCTCCCGCGGGCGGCCCGAGCAGCACCGCCCGACACGGCGCCGGTGCCCGCCCTCCCGCCTCAGCGCGGGCGGGGCTGGGGCGGGCCCGCCGGCCCCTATAAAAGGCCTCGCGCGGACCCCCACCGTCCTCTTGCTCTGGCGTGGCTCAGGTGGGTGGAGGGTCCTGGGTGGGCCGTCGGGGTGGGGGTTAGGGTTAGGCTTTCCCCTTCTTACCCCTTTCTGGTGGTGCTCCCCTCCCTACCCCCGCCCGACTGAGGCTGCTGCCGGCGCCTCCCTCCCTCCCTCCTTGCCGGCTCGCTGAGGGAGCGGCCGGGGCCGCGTGGGCTGGCGGCATGGCCGCCGCTTCTCCGCTGAGCCTCGGAGGCCCCGTGCCCAAGTGCTCTTTCCCGGGCTCCTGCCGTCTCCTCGGTGACGGCCGCCCTTCCCGGGAGGGTCTTCCGCGGGCTCAGCCGGACGCGCCGGGGCAGGCGGGAGCGTGGCCCGACCGCCGCGCGTGCGCAGCCGCGGGGCACGCGGGGACTCGCTGGTGTAGGTGATGACGACTCTTTCCCCGTCAGAGCGACAGTGTTGATGTCTCACTGCTCAAGCCAGATCGCGTCTGATGCACCAGCGGGAAGCGCCGCTCTCTCCCGTGCGCTTGTGTCGCCCGGCGCTAACTGTGCCTTTGGCTTCACTCCTAGGGCGCTGCAAAGGCAGAGGGTGCTGGACCACTGGCAGACCTGATGCGGCGGGGTCAGGCGTGCGATGAAGGCAGTTGCTGGTGTGCTCTGCCGTGCCTGAGCCTCTGGCAGGTGGGAATAAGTCCTTAAAAATACGTACATACTATTTTCAAAAGAGTTACTGAGTTGCTTCTATAATGCTTTGGTGTCCCTGGTTTGGTGTCCCTGACTTGACAGATGCGTGGGTTTGACCACCAGCCTGGATGCTGCAGAGCTGGCGGCAGAGAGGGTTTCCTCCTGCAGAAGCCTTGCAGCCAGGCCCTTTGTGCCTCAACTCACTCCCCTTGTGTGCAAGGTGGGGGGTCTGGCAGGGCAAGGAATCTGCAGNGGATGCTGCGGAGCTGGCGGCAGAGAGGGTTTCCTCCTGCAGAAGCCTTGCAGCCAGGCCCTTTGTGCCTCAACTCACTCCCCTTGTGTGCAAGGTGGGGGGTCTGGCAGGGCAAGGAATCTGCAGCCCAGGAAGGGTGGTGGGTTGACAGCGCTGAGCCCCTGGCAGGTGCCCCGTGGCTGGAGGGCTGGGGACCAGGCCCTGCGGGAGCTCTGCTGCAGCTGTGGCGTGGCGCAGAGCTGGCCTGGCTGCAGTGGGCGCTTGGAGGAGGGGCTGGTTCCAGAGCCTTCCTGCCCTGCCTTGCTGGTAGGTGTGCAGAAGTGTTCATGGCATGGGCCACGTGGTGTTCGTGGCCAAGCTGTTCACTCTGCCTGGGCTCTGGTGGCTGCGTGACATTTACCGCTGCATGTGCAACCTCCTGCCTTCACATCGGGAAGGTGGGAGCTTCACATGGCCATAAAGGCTGCGCCTGCAAAAGTGCGTAACCTGTTACATCTGCCTGCCTCCTCTTTCTCCATTTTATCGGCCTTNGCCTTCACATCGGGAAGGTCGGAGCTTCACATGGCCATAAAGGCTGCGCCTGCAAAAGTGCGTAACCTGTTACATCTGCCTGCCTCCTCTTTCTCCATTTTATCGGCCTTGTGCTCTGCTGTGGAAGGCCCATGCATTGGTGTTTTTTCTCTGGACTTTGGGCAGTATTTCTCCTGTCCCCTATTTCTGCTAAGCACGCCAACCAGACAGTTCTTCTAGGGAAAGATTTTGCATGAATTCACTCATT
Organism: Steatornis caripensis; assembly: GCA_013398225.1. NCBI lineage: Eukaryota > Metazoa > Chordata > Aves > Caprimulgiformes > Steatornithidae > Steatornis > Steatornis caripensis. Next base: position 7,512 of record VZSC01005640.1, read on the forward strand.
GCCTATGGGTCTGCCGGGGGAGGTGGGAGCATGGCACAGCTGCTGTGGGTGTGCAGCTGCCTAACTCCTGGGGTCTCGCTGGTGTAACTGATGACTGAATCTTTTTGCCATCAGAGCGACAGTGTTGATTTCTCACTGTTCAAGCCAGATCACGACTGATGCACCAGCAGGGAAGTGCTGTCGTGTCGCACATCCTGACAGCCTAACGCTAACTGTTCCTTCGGTTTTACTCATAGGGTGCTGCAAAGGCAGTGGGGGTGTTGAGGCTCTGGGAGACCTGATGCAATGGCTGTAGCTGGCAGTGATGAATGGTGTGATGAGAGCACTTGCCTGGTTTGCCCTACCATGTCTGAACATCTAGCAAGTAAGAATGGTAAGTCCTTAAAATAACCGTTGATCACTGGTTTAAATTAAATAAAAAGGGATGGTGGGGTGGTGGAAATAACCTTTTTGCAAGGAAGATGCTTCAAAAAGTCTTTGTTCCTGGAGACTTGACTGATGTGTAAATTTGAGCATTAGCCTAGATACTGTAGAGGCTGAAAGCACAGAGGTTTTCATCATGCAGAAGCACTGCAACAGGGTCCTGTGTGCGTCACGTTGCTCCTATTCGAGCACATCCAAAGTGGCAGGCATGGCTAGTGAGGAGCAAACAGCAGGGCAAGGAATCTGCAAGCCATACCAGTGCAGGCTGAGCTGGAGCAGGATCGTGGTTTACAGCTCTGCCCGGTCTGTTTCCCTGACATGTATTCGGAGAGCTCATTTTAAGGACACCCTGCATGGAGTCCTCGGTGACCTGCTGCTCAGAGCAGCTGCCCCACTAAGGGACAGGAACCATACTGGCTGAAGTGTGTTTGGAAGAGAGGTGCTGTTGAGTCTTTTCTGCCCTGCCTGTTGTTGGCCCACTTGAGGCAGTGTGAGGGGATTGCAGATGTTCAGTGCTGGCCATGTGTGTGCATGGCTTTGCCACTTCATCTGCCACTAGTTCATGCAGTCCCTGCAGATCTGCTGGGGGAGGTGGGCGTACAGCAGAGCTGCTGTGGGTGTGCAGCCGTCTAATTCTAGGGGACTCACTGGTGTAAGTGATGACTGAATCTTTCCTATCAGAGCGACAGTGTTGATTTCTCACTGTTCAAGCCAGATGTCTGATGCACCAACAGGGAAGTGCTGCTGTGTCCCACACCCTGGCAGGGCCTGGTGCTAACTGTTTGTTTTCACTCATAGGGTGCTGCAAAGGCAGTGAGGGTGTTGAGTCTCTTGGAGACTGGATGCAATGGCTGTAGCTGGCAGTGATGAATTGTGTGATGAGGGCACTTGCCTGGCTTGCTCCACCATATGTGCTCCTCTGGCAGGGGACAATGGTAAGTCTTTCATCTGCCTATGTACATTGGTTAAATAGATAATTGAAAAGGGAAAAAAGACCTTTTTGCCAGGGAGTTGCTTCTACAGTACTTTGACAGGTTAATGTCCTTGGAGATTTGACAGACATGTAGATTTGAGCATTGCAGGAGGGTCCCTTGTAAGTGTTTGACCTAAGTGTCCATACCTGCTGAAATAAGTTTCCTTTTACCTGTCCTGCAGGGATTAATACCTTGTCAGTTGTCATGGAGATGAAGATTTTTCAAATGTAATTTATTGCCTCGTAACAGTCAGCTGAAGAGCAGCTGTCATGATGACTTCAGACTGTTTTTTGCCCCCCATCAGATTGGCAATGCTGATGCAAATTTCTGTTACAGACAGATCGATTCCACAGATGCAAGATGCTTCAGCTCCTCATGTAGCTGTATTTGCCACATGCCCTTGCATCTCTGTTGCAGGGAAACTACATGTACGCTGCATGCTTTGAAGGCAGGGAGCACTGGAGGGTGCTGTCTGCACGTATTGTAGTAACACTGATTCTATAACACTATCTGAAGTGCGAAAGACCTGAAGATCTGAAAGCAAAAGTTCTTTCACTTGTGAAGATGAAGTAAATGGCAAAGAGCTCTGACAGGTCTCAATATAAGGGCAGAAGCATAGCTTTTTTCTTTTTTTTTTTCTTTTGCCCCATTTAAGCAGTGTTAGATGCTTCTTACAGAGTCGGGGAGCTTTTGTTCTTGACTTTTTCTTTTGTTCCCCACCCCCCGGCTCTGAATGGGAGGTTCTCAATTCTTGGAGAAGCTGGATGAAAGTCAGCTTCGAGCAATGTGTCTGTTTGCAAGAGAAGGATTGCTTTTGGTGTTTTCTTCTATTGTTTATTTATGGAAGATCAGCAATGTGACATCTTCTGAAAACTTGGCTGTTTGATTAGGATTTCTCTAATGCTCTAGAAAATGTGCTTAACAGAACTTTACTTCATTGGATAAACAGCTGTTGTCACTGGCCTCATTCAGTTACAGCCCTGTGTTGCTTCTCAGGTGCCTGTTGTGCAGCTGTCATAGCTCCAAGGAGGCTGAAGTCTCCTTGGTAGCCTTTATGAAGAGCATAAATGTGTCCTTTCTATGTGGCACTCTTGCATCCAAAAGGAGTATGAGTGGTCCGTGTCAGATGGTGAGGCTGGTAGAGCTGACCAAACACGTTATTCTGGTACTCTGCTCAGTCTGCTCTGCCAGGCTTTTTATCAAGTCCTACTCTAAAAGCTCCCACGATGCAGTTTTAAGAGTGCATCCTATTTGGAGTGCCTGGCAGTGAAGTTTTGCTGTTTGCAGAGCAACCCTCACTTTTTAATAGTGTTTGAGGGGGGTGGATTTGAAAGGTATATATTTGCTGTTTGCAGTAGAGTGGACTGACAAAATGTTGGCTGTTTTCTTGACAGGTTGAGATTTGTGAGAAGTTGTCCTGGGACCTGCTGTGATTTCAGTGTACTAGCAGAAAGCTCTCTTCTGCTAACGATGTCCCTCTCCATGCTGCTGCCTGTGATCCCTTGTCCAAGCTACAGTGTTCACATCACCCTGCAACAGCTTTGGTCTCTTCTCAGAGCTAGCAGGAGTGATAAGTTGGTGTCCCGCCAACTAACAGACAAAGGATGTTAAATTTTTCTTTCCCTTGGTATGAGGCATTTAACTGTAATGGATTCTGGAACTTGCCACATGTTTAATGTAATTTGATGCTTTTATCTGCAAGAGCTGCATTCACCACCTGACAGCTAATGTTACCTTACCACAATCATTAAAAGTAAGGAAGCCTCTCCTTAGAGAGCAATTGTCAAGTATGGGAGGATGGCCTTCTGTGTAAGGAGAGTGGCCAGATTCAAGACTTGGCTCTCCCCTGTCATCCAGAAAGCTTTTGTCATTTTATCGTTGGCAGCCTGTAAGTGGGGAAGGGGCATCTCGGATGCTGCAGCGCAGTGTGTGTTTCTGTACTGTTCAGAGCCGATTTTTAATAAAATCTGAGTACCAGGTGAATTCAGCTGGTGACTGAAATTCTCTTTACATGCCTTTAACAGCCAATTTCTGAATCTCCTAATTGTTTTGGGGAGTTGGATGGCAACAGCATTTCTGTGTAGTGATTGCTTACATGGAGCTGCCTCAAGCTAGGAGAAAGGGGTATGATCTCATGGCAATAGAGCTTCGCATACCCTGAAGTAAGTGCTTAGCTGAGGCTTGTGGGCCCTGCTGTGCTGCAGGAAGCATCACTAGGGCACACTGCTCTGTACCTAAGAGCTGGGTGCTAAAGGTTGACAACAGGTCCTGTGTTCTGGACCAAAGGGAGAGGCATAGTCTGCACTTTGCCTGTTTGGACAGGGGCTCTCCCTGGCCTTCTTCCTTAGATCCTGTGCAGGGAGCAGCTGGTATAGAACCATGATTCAGCAGGGATCTAACTGGCCTGGTAAAATGTGTAATTAGTATGTTCCCAGGTAAGTCACTGGTTTTGCAAATTATTCCGTGCATCAGTCTTACAGAAAAGTAACAGGAGTCTGGGAAGGAAGGGAAGCTAATGTGAGTTGGATGTTTCCCTCATGCAGTGTGTTCAGCTAGCAGGAATGACTTCTGGCTAGAGAGACCTAATGACAGATAGATGTTCATTCTGATCCTGCAGCCTTTCACTGGATGCTGTTTGGCAAACTTCCAAGTTTGCAGAGCAGCAGAATTAAATATGGATGTAAGTATGTGCTGAAGTAGGGAACCACTAAGCAAGAGGAAGCTAAAGGCTTTTCTAATACCTTATTTCCTAATACTCGAGAGGTGGTCAAGATCCATAGGAGGTATTGCTTCCTGTACCTCTGGCTTTCCTATCCCACATCAATTGACTGTAGGCATCTGGCCTCAATAGGGCTGAAAAATCTGTCAGCGCACCTGTGCTGTGCGATGTCTGCACTTGTAGAGGGGTTGAGTGGTGGCAAGCCTGTTCTGCAGGGAGGGAGAAGGCATTCTCCATCTGGTCCCGTTAGCCTGCCAGTTGGGAGCGGTGTCTGCATGATGCAGTCAAGCAGGCCTTGGCAGATATCTCTGTAGGTCCTGGTCTGGTAGCATTTGTACACCCCACTGGCAATGCAAATGAAGTAAATAGCCCCTTCAGATCAAGCTGATGTGAAGAACTGGGATATATATTAACCTGCAGTGTTTCAAGACAGCTGGTTCAGATTGAAACCCCAGGCCTGATGACGGAAATAGCTGTTCCCCATGTGCTACTGTTGGGAAGTAGCTCAGTAGGTATGTGCATTAGGGATGGGGTTAAAAACCTATCCCCCTGCAGCCTCATCAAGTTCATGAGGAGCAAGGCCATCTGGCGGCTGTTGAAGGTTCCTGTGTTGCTAGTTCTGGGCTTGTGGAAGCTGTAATTGATGGGTCATACAGGCTAAATACCAAGTGAGGCACTGCTGCCTGAAAGCAGCTGGGTGCATGTGCAGGGGCTGCAGTGAGCTGGCTAGCCCAGTGGTAACAATTCAGCTTGAAGTAGCTGAAGTGCAAAAGGCAAGCATGGATAACAGGCTGAGGAAATGTTTAATGAATGATTTCCTGTAGCATTTATAAAGTATTGCAGTGTTACTTTTACTGCCTGACAGCAACAGCCTAATTAAGTTATTCACAGCAACTACAAGTTTAGAGGGTATTTATGCTACTTAAAAGCATAAATAACAGTTTCAGTGGTTATGGCAGGGGGTTTGGTATCTGAGCTGATAGTGGCCTTTGGCACATATGTTTAGTAGGAAACAGCAGTGATGGAAAATTAGCGATTAATCAGCATTTAAAACAGTCTTCCGTTAAACTAGGTAGATATTTTTCTCATTCAATTAATGTAAGCGGCTTAATCTCTTGAAACAACATATTGATGAGGGCTCAGAACTGCTGCTAATATAATTACTTTTCATAATCTAATGAGCATACATACCTACCAGCAAGCACACTTTGGTGAGTGGAGAGTGCTGGTTGCCCAGTGGGAGCTGTAAGGACAGATGTAGCTGCAACATGTTCTTTGCGTGTTTTATTGCCTCTCCAAGAGAAGTTGCCCAGGTCAGGATTCAAGCAGTGCTGCTATTGCGGACAGCATTTTGTCTTCACAAAACTGTCTGAAGATAACTGATCCACTGTAGGCAACCAGTGAACAGTCTCTAGTCTGGGTGCAGGGAGTGGTTGGTGGAGGAACTGAAGTGGCTGTGAGAGCCAACCTGGGATTGCTCCTCTGACCTGGCAGCTGCAGGGGCTGTGTGCATGCAGTGCCCAAAGCTCAGTGAGGGTGGGGTGGGGTTTCTGCTTCAAACTGAGTGGTTCAGTGTGTATGTAGTCAAGGTGCTTTCACCTTGTCACTATAGTTGTGTGCTGTAATAAACCTCTGGACCAGTGGTTATTAGCTTATCTGCAAGAACAAGAAGTGTGGCAGAGTGGGGACAAACCCAAAAAGTAACATGAACTTGTCAGAGGCATTTTTTAAGAGGAGTAGAGGTGGAGAAGGTCTTCTGTACTGATAGGCTTTTGCTTCAAAGCTTTCATCTGCTGGAGTTTCTGATATGCCTGCAAAACAGCTGGGCACCTTAGGTGTGGCTTCATTTTACATCTGTCTCTGATGGTTTTTTCTGGTGCTGGTTTGGGTCTAGAGAGCAGCCCCTGGTGCTCCTTGCACACCTTTGCTCCAAATTCTCACACACCATGCTCAAAAATGTGAGCATGGCTACCTTTACCAGAAGTCTGGACAGAGTTTCAGAAAAAAGGGTATGTGGTAGGTCGAGCTGGTAAACACAGGCTGGGCATCATAGTGTCTTTTTTTTGTGTTACACAGAATATCCTACCTTATGCTGCTTCTCCAAACGTGCTTGATAATGGAGAGCTGGCTGAACTTCACTGTGGCCAGCTATGGGCTCTCAGCAATGTGGTATGCTATAAGCTCAGGTAATTTTCCTGTGTGTAACGGTAAGCTATTCAAAAACGAGCTGCAGTGGCCTTCCTAGTACAACTGTGTTACAGCTGAGTAATGAAGTAGGCCCCCTGGGTAACAGAGAAACCATCAAGCATACTTTATTGTCTATGCCAACCATGGAGGTAAGATCACCCCGTTTGAATCTCCTAATGTAGCCCTTTGATAAAAGATATGGAGAGAGGGAGGTTTAGCACTGAATATAAAGCAATTTGCAGCTGCTCTCCTCAGAGCTGTCCTTGGCATTTGTGGCCCCATTGCTTGCCAGACCTGCAGGCACTGGTTAACTCCTGAGTGTGTCTTCTGGGTGCTCTGAAGGAGATGAAGGCCAGGAGGTATGTTTTGGCCAAAGACTGACTTAGAGCTTTTTCTCGGCAGAGAGAGCTCCCTGCTGGTTCTTGGAAGCCAGCAAAGGATGATCACAGCATGTCCAGAGCTTATATTCTGCTGCTGTGAAGTGGCTAAATGGCAGTGAGGACGGAGGCAGAATTGTCAGTTCTGTCAATTATAGCAGGAACAGACAATGCTGTATGTACTTGTGTAACTTTCTAAAACTGCAATCTGGAGCCACTCACTAGGCTGGTATGTTTAAGCAAATGTTTACTTTTCTCAAACAGCTCTGTTTCTTGGTGCCATGAGCATTTAAGAGGAAAATAGCACAGATTATTTCTCTGTCTGATGTTGCTTTTAATAGACATGTTTTCATACACAGTGAGAGGTTTAACATTTACATTCCCAAAGACCGAGACATCTTTTTGACTGCATGGTGATTATTACATTCTTTTTAGACCCATCTGTTAAGTGGCTGCATTAGCTTATGGGATAGCACAGTCCATTTACTAATTGCTGCTTCTACTCTTTGCATTATTTCCTCTGCCTCCATCTCTGCTCTGTGATAGATTAACTTATCTGACGCATCAGCTGTGTTGACAGGCTACTTGTTATCATGGACAGCAATGAAGCAAAACTTGTTTTTGTGATCGTGCTAAGAAGATCCAGATTTCAGAACACTCAGACTGCCCCACGGGCAGTAAGGGGAAGACTTTTTTTGAAGCAGAGGGTTTCTTTCTCCTACAGCATCTGGTGTTTGAGATGTTCTGCAGCTATAGACTTCTGTTCCTCTTCCACCCTTTTTACCAGATCCCTTGTAGTGGTGGGGTGAAATAAAGTGGTTTGGTTCAGCTCGAATCTGTTTTGGCACTGTGGGAACTGCTGGTTTGTGTCACAGCACCTAGGGTTCCCAGGCACTTTTCCATCCAAGCGCTGGGCATGGGGTGCAGATAGGGCTGAGGCCCTTTGGCACTGCACTGGCTGTCTTCTGGCAGCCTTAATCTTGCAGAAAACTGCAGTTTATATCTCTCTGCTCCCTGCTGTGACTTTTCTTGCTCAGACCACCTAGCTGATGCTCAGGTTCCGCTCACTGTGTAGAGGGAAGTCTGGTGCTCTCTCAGCAGGGTGAACGGAGAGGGGACAGAGCAAGCTCTGGCTTTCTGATGAGATTTCCAGCACACACCACCAAAATATCCCCTTTGCCCTATGATACTTACTGGAGACTGTTGCTAAAGCCTTCTAGGTTGTTCCACAGTAAATTAAACTCTGGAGAAGAGTGCTGGAGATGGTTCTCTTCGTGTTTATAGAAACAGGTACTCTGGGTTCTGAAGAAATTCTGTTCCCCTGTTTCTCTGCTCAGTGCCAACATAAGACTAGCAAGGGCTGGATGTAGGCCCTGCTGCAGGCCTTCCGGTGACTGAAATGGGCTCAAGTCTTTCATATATGGACAGGAAACACCTGGCAGCTTGTGGGTAGTAACAGAGTTGTCTTGGTGATGGGTAAACATACTCTTTGTGCTAGACCATGTTCATGGTGTAAATCAAAGCAATTCCATTATATTCCCTAAGATTGATTTGGGATCATGGAAACAGATTCAGGACCATTTCTGTCTGTGTTACCTGAGAATCTGCCTGATTTCTTTAGTGTTACGTTTAGAAAAATGTCTATCGATAGTCTGCGCTTCACTGTGCCTGTCACTTGCTCTGTTCAGTTTTGAACGCTGTGGCTGGGTCACCTTGAAGTCTTCCCTCTAGTGCAAAGAATAAGCTTCACTTCCTTAGTCTTTTCTCAAAGCAAATATGAAAGCCAGGGGCTGTCCTAGTTTCTCTACTCTGCACAGATTCCCTTGGGTTCATGTAACCTTCCTCAGTGAGGATGTCCAGGGCCAGAGAGACTTTGGGAGACGTGGTCTCAGCATTGACTGCACGAAGAAGCAAGGCACCTTTTTCATCTCCGACAGGGTGGCGGGTGTCCTTCTAGCAGGCTGAGGAGGCTCAGCTGGTGCATGAGGGTGGTAGGTAAGCAGATACAGCGTCACGCGCTGTTGCTTGCCCAGATGGATTCCCTGAAGCCTGTTCCTGAAAGCTGCTCTCTGAAGGTGGGGCAGTATGTCAGCACCCAGGGGCTGGCCCAGAGTTACACGCACACTTTCAGCTCCACACATGCTTGCATTTCCGGCTGTGGGTGGCCCCAATGTCTTCAACAGCTTCTGGTTCATGGCTGCTTTTTAATTGAAAGGGTGAGGCTCGTGCTTTTGATCCTCCCACAGGTACTGGAATGCTTGCACTTCGGTCCAGGGTAGAGCCTGGCCCATAGGCAGTAGCTAACTTCTGGATAACATTTCTCAGTGAGAAGAAATACTAAGCTCTATCTCTGCCCTTGTTTAGCACTTTGGAGTATGTGCACCTTTTGTGCTGTAGCAATTGTAGACATTGCCTTACCCCCACCAATTTTCCCACATCGAGCTGGAGAATGTAATGGCCTGCTGATGAAGAAAGATGGTTGCTATCTCATGCAAATGATTACAAACCATCTGCAAGCTCACCAGAATGTTGCTGTAATTGTTGCATGTTACACTGGCTTAGTCTCCATTCATGTTTGCAAGAATTTTGTCTACGAAGAGGAGACAAAATCTTGTTTTTTCCGTGAGATATAGCACTCATGGGGGAAGGTGTGTCTTGGGAGCAAATCCATTTTTCAGCGGATGTGAATCAGGCCCTTGACACCAGCAGTTCAAAGCAGACTTTGAGTATTCACTGTCACTTTTTTACAGCAAGATATTTATAGGTCCAATTTTCTTGGAAATCTACAGAGGAGGACTGGAAGTGTCTGAGAAGTTTTGTTAGTCAGCAATTTGTGTCACTGTGGAAACACCTTAGTAGGGCTTAGGAAAACTGCCTGGAGGAAAAGGTGGTTGCCAAAGGTGCTAACAGCAATGTGTGTCTCTTGTTGGTTTCTAGCTTACCTAAACCTGTACATCAGGCACGTGCTTCACAACAGCTACTGTTGTCATGAGGGCGACACATATTTTGTGCTGCTGGTCATGATTTCCTTCTGTAAACCCTCTCTCTCACACCTCTGAACTATGATACATACTCCCTGCCAGTCTTTCCTCTGATTCTGGATGATAAGCTGGGTACCAAAGTGGTGTTGAAGTCCTTGTGAGTGAGGTTGCTGGTTGTAAAGGTCAGTAGCAGCATCAGTGGGGTTGAGAGTGATGCTGATGAGGTCTTGCGTCTCAAAATGAGTTACAGGAACTTGGTGAATGTATTTGCGTGCAAACTTGGCTTTTTTTCTAGCAGAGCTGGCCAGGTAGGTCTGCTGTTACATAATGCTTTGGCAAGTGGAAGGCTTGGTGAGGAGGGGTCAACTTCTGAATCATCTCGTTAGTTTATAAAGCAGATAGAAATCTGCTCCTTACCATTCTTTTCCTGCCCCCTTTTGTTTTTCCCATGTCCTGGAGAAAAGCACTTTCAGGAATAGAGCAGAGCAGGGGGGAGGCGCAGATGGATTTTCTCAGTGACAGAAAGCAGAAACAGGGCTGTGTGTGACTGCCAGGCTTGTGGCACGACTGATGGGTGCAGAGTTCACCACGCTACGTGGACTGTATGCAACAGGCGCAAAAGATGTCACAGCCTGTTGCCTGAGAGATGTGATGCAGCCTTTTCCTTCCAAGTGGCAAGTGAGTGCCTCTCTTACTCTGTGTTGCAGGCTACTGGAAGTGGCATTGGTGGGTCCTCCCCCCTGCTGTTTTTCCTTTTGTTTTTTTTTTTTTCTTTCAAAAAAAATGGAAAGGTCAGAGTTTCCTATGGGCTGTCTGAATTGTGACAGGGAATCTGACAAAGGCACCTGTCTGTGAATGAGCCTAATGATTTTCCCTCAACCTGAAGAGGAAAGCTCACCCTTGTCTGGGTGTTGTCAGATATTCCCTCTGTCTACCCATCACAGCACTGTTGTTCCCCAAACTGTGGCTCAAGAGCTGAGAAGAGGAAGATATAAAGCTGCATGGGAGGTCTGCAAGGCTAGCAGAAGACAGGATCTCTCAGGCCTTCAGGAATGCATCGCTGGGTTCAGCCACGGGTGAGAGGATTGTTGGTGAGTTGTGGTTTCCTGTAGGCTGGCCTGATCCTTAAACCTACATAGGATGCCTGAGAGATGGTGGGGCTAGTAGCCCTGTAGAGAGAATTTTAGCAATAGAAGCAATTGAAGCAACAGAAGAGGGTTTGTTCATCTTCATTTCCCTCATACCGGGAGGAAAGACCTCAGGAGCTGAAACAGTAGGAACAGTCCCCATGTCCTATCAGACCTGTACATGTGTGCATGGTGCTCTGTCTCTTGGCTTCTGCAGCTGTAACACATCCAAGCTGCTGTCAAAGTTAGTTGTGAGTTGATCGCTTGGCAGTCTGACTTTTCTTGTAGAAGCAAAAATTGGCTTTGGCCTGTCTGGACCATATTGCAAAGGGCCGTGTACAACTGGACTGCGTAGTCCTGGTAAGAGGTGTTACTTGGGTCAGCTCCTGTGTTTTCATGCTAATGTGATTCAGATTTATGGTGAGTGAGTAAGAGCCTAAGTGGGGCTGTGTAAGAGGGGATCTTTCGAGGGAGCTCAGCAGCAGTGTCAACCTTTGGATTAGAGGAGGGCTAAGAAAAATTGTCTTTATTACAATAGTGAATGTGGTCCTTTAGCAATACCATTATAATCTTCACGTCGTCTCTGAATAGAGACCTGTTATCATCAGAGCACTGAGCATGTGGAGATGGAAGGATCTCATGGGATGAACTTTTGCTTTGTTTTTGCCTTCAAGATGGTGGTTAAATAAACAGTACCTAAGTCAAGGCAGTGGTTGTAGGTAGGGGGTTGGTCTCATGCTGAATGTTGGTAACGTGTTTTTCTGGGCAAGTTTAAGCCCTGGGGGGTTTCCTGTGGTGGCCTCTTCTGTCTGATCCTGGTTCACTGAGAGTACAAGTAAGCTGTAGGTCTTAGTTGAACTGTAACACTTCATACTTTCAGTTCTTTTGAATTTTTGATGTTCAAGATGGTGAGTCCATTGGTAAAGGAAATGTGTAGTCTGGAGGCGAGTCCTATAAATGATATATAAGGAAAGAAGCAAAACCGAGCTTCTGACAACTCCTGTCTAACAGACTGACCATGTAGGCCAAATATTGCCTGCTGATAGGTGTCATCTATTGTACACCTAACATGCATTGTCAGTCTGCTTGCTGGGCACAGGGTGCACGGACAACCAAGTTATTTAACACAAACATACACATGGAAACTGGTGACAGTTGAAGTAAATTAGGTCCATGGAAATACAGTTTTGGGAAAAGAAACCAAAAAAGTTCTTAACTTGTTTCTCTGTGATGTGTTAGGATAAAATCCTGGTCTAGCTACTGAACAATAGCTGCAAGATCAGTAGGCAGCTCCGGTCATTCAGCAAAATGCATTCCTTTACCATTTACCATATAGCACAATTAATCTAACTTGTCAAAATTGCTGTGATCTCCACATTGTAGAAAACATGTAGGGACTCGTGGCCCATATCCTGCAGGCAACAGACTGAAGGGCAGATCCTACCTGGAGACCCGGAGAGTTAGACTTGGTAGTCTGCCTGTGTAAACTTCTTGTGAGGTCCCAGGGCAAAAACAGTTCGTAAAAATCAGGAGAAGGTGCAGTTAACCCATTCTCCTCAAATCTTAGCATCCTCTGCTTGTATCACTGTTAGAACTTCCCTGGACACCAATTGTGATTTTCAGCAACAAAAGAATGCACCCTCTGATACGAAAATAACAGGAAACTCCTGTTTTCATGCAGTTCTCCTTACTGATGAGAAATAAAGGACTCCTACACTGCAGTCTTCTGAACGTGCTGTCTAGAAACATCTCCATCTGCTGAATTGTTTTTAGATCAAAGTTTTTCTACTGTGTGTCTTTCTGCAAGCCACTAGGGGGTCTTTAGTATGGTACTTCCTGCAGTTACTGTAAGAAAAATATAGCAAGTTTCTTAGCAATGACAACTAAATTACATTGGAAATACCTCAGTGGAGTTTTACAGCTTGTTTATATGAAACTCACTTTAATAGCAAAGGGAAAAAAAATGGTTTTCCTCACACACTTAATTTCTTTATCTCGTTGTTTACAAGATTTTTCTTCATGTTGTAATCTATGGCATAATTTTTCATGCATCTGAGTAGGAGCCTGGGTACTGGAAAGATGAATGCGCTTTGAGGAGGTAAATTAAGTTTCTCCCAGAGTTCTATAATTCAAACCTCTGGGTGTAGTGGGAATAGTGTTGAAATAGTAGAGAAGTTAATTTCTAGAGGAGAGGAAAAAAAATCAGTGCACCTTATTCCAAGTTAAAGAAAGCAAAACCTCTTTCTCTTTGCATTTACTAAATTGCAAAGTGCCCTGTGCCTTGGTGACTCGGTTTTGCCCAAGGAACATGAATGGTTGACGGGTCAGTGCCTTCCTGTGCCCATGACAGCTTCTGCTCTCATTTAAGAACATAAATGTGACCATTTCTGTCACGTAAATTCTATCAATTGAGTAAAGCTGTTACATAGGTGAGGTAGTGTTACAGGCTCTGTTTATTTTCATCCCTGCTATTACTGCATGCTGCTTCCTAGTTGCACTCAGAAATGCCAGTCACTAAAAGGACCCACTGTGCTGAGAGCTGAATTCTGTGAGTTTGGGTCAGTGCTTTGGTTTTTAGCTCTATTTTGCATCTTATTTCTGTGCTGCTTCTTAATGCGAAGTATTTAGCTATCATCTGCAGAGACTGAATTTGTGCAGATGGGTGGCCTTGAATCTCTTGTGGAAATACATTCATTGTAGATAAGGCCTCTGGTTTCATCACCAAAGTGGTACCCTATTGCAAATAAACATCTGCTTCTTTGTAGATTAGCTGTAACTTCATGAATTTACAAGGGTCCATTTACTACATTTTTGCTGTTAAAATAAGGGAAATGGGTACGTTTCAAGAGGCCATGTGGCTCCAAAGCTGAGGAGAGGCCCAGAAACTAGGACTCATTTGTTCTGGGTCTAGTCCTACAAATGCTTGGTCAAGTGAAAAGATGCAGTGACAATGGGGAGCTGCCGGCACAAATGAGGCCTGTTTGGTAGACAGGGCCCAGCAGGATCAGGCTTTGCTTACAACGTTGAACCAGTAATTTCAATGCCACTTGGTAGGCAGATTGCACCAGATGTGTCTGACTCATTGCATCAATGAGATCCAATGCACTCTGATTATCGCTGGCAGGCAGGGGCGTGGATCGGACCAGGAGTCCTTTGCTTTGTGGAGTCCAGGAACTCTGCACAGCAGAGATTAAACTGGGGTCTGTTTTCTGACCTCTTTGGCTTCTTGACAATTGGATGTGCATAAAACAAAGTCAGTGGGACTGTGTGATATGGGCAGCACCCGGACCGCAGAGGTCCTGGCAGTGTAATCAGAAATCAGTTGCTTTTTCTGTTAATGTAGTTAACAGTGCCAGTGGAAAGCTTGGCTAATGTTGACAATACTCAACCCATTTTCCAATTGGGTGATGTAAATTTCTGAAATGTACATCGGTACTAAACCGATTGTCTTTCAAATGTCACCTATCTCAGTCAAATACTAATGCATGTTCAGTTTATTGGATAGATTTATTTAAAGCCAAGGGTTTTTACGATGTGCAATCAACAGGAAACTTAAAAACAGGACCAGTTATAGTAATTATGCTTGCTTTCTTCTGCAGCTTGTATAGCTCATTACAGAGCCTGGTTAATCACAACAGTTATGTCTGCATGCAGTGTAATATTTCAGGTGTATTTAAGCATGCTCTTGAATTTAGAGAGACATTTCAGTGTTCTGTTTAAGCAGCATGTATATCACTTTAGGATATAGTGTCTATACCACTTTGCTTTTTATTTGCTTTGCTTTTGTTCCTAACACCTGGGGAGAGATTTAGCAGAGTGAAATGCACAGCCTGGGCGATAATTGCATTGAAGAAACTGTATTGAAGACTATTCCCAACTGTTCTTGTGTCGTACAGGGTCCCAGGGGACAAGTGGTGCCGTGTCAGCCTCGAGCTGATGCTGTAGCTTGCATATGGCCCGTTCGCGTTTGCTAACTCATAAACCAGCTCAACTGACTTGACAATTCAGTAAAGAAATAAATGGGGTTTTCTTTAGCTGTGGGTGGGTTCGTTTATCCTGAGATATAGAAGGGTACCACTATAAATCCCAAGCAAGTCTTATGCTGCAGAGAAGGACAACATCAATTTTTTATTGTTTCTTTTAGGAAGATGATTGTAAAAAATCCCTTGATGTTTCTCTAGATTTATCAGTTACAGAAAATGAAGATGTTTTAGCTATTTCATCTTAATCTTATAAATAGCCACTTGTGAAAAATATAGAGAGGCCTGGATTCTGGCCTGTGCCAAGTTGGAACTGTTGCCTTGTGACCAATGAGAAGGAGAAATGGTGGTCTGGAGTCCCAGGCTCTTATGTTGAGAACATGTTAGCCAAAGCGATCAACTTCTGTGACACAGGACGATCTGATGGTGGCTGGGAAGACTGATCTTGTGGGATGTGAACTGGGCTTCTGTTTCTGGGGTATGTGTGCACTTCTTGTTTCTTCTGCAGCATCTCATGCACACTTGGAGGTTCCTCATAGGATAGGAATAAAATGGGCTGTGCTGAAGAAGACAAAGTGTCATCTTCTAGTTGAGCCACGGGTTCTTTGGAGTGAGGAAAGACCTACTGGGAGAAGTCCGTGGCTGTTTTATGTATGTCCCTGTTGATCTCTTCCATCCTTAAACAGCAGCAGCAAAATCCCACAGGCTGTAGAAGCCGGAGGCACTGAGCCACAGCCGGAGTCAGTGACAGGAGGGAAGGCTGCTGCTGCCTGCCGCTCCCAGAGCCCTCTCACAGTGTGGTGTGGGCTGCAGGAGAAGCGTTGCTGGAGGAGGATGCAAAGGTGCAAGAGCTGAAGGAGGAGGCAGTTGTCTGTGGAGGCAGCTGGTGAAAACATGAGAATGGAGCTAGTTTGGGAGGAATCTGAAAAGTGAGGCACTGCTTTTGACTTAATGTGGGAGAGGGTCAAGTAGCTTGCGGAATTGATTTTAGGCATTGTGTTCCTTCTGCTAGAGAGTGTGCTTTGTCATGGAGTTATTCTGGATTTAAAAGATTCCAAGTAATGCTTTGTGTGGAGTCAGGTGTTGTTCTGTCTGGGCGTTCCGTCCTGGGCATTCACAGACTAGGGGAAAATTCCAGGTTCAACTTGAATGCAAACATCTTCAAGGCTTTTCTTCTGCTTAGAGGAAGGAATATCTTACGTTGTTCATAGAGTCTCCTCTCATGGCTCAGACTCTCACAAATTGTTCCTTTATTTTCTCTTATGAAAAGACAAAGAAAACTGAAAGTACCAGGTTCAGAAAAGTTGGCTGGTTTCCCTTTCTTTTCTTTGGGAAAGCAAAAGACCCAGAGAGAAAAAACACTGAAAGCTTTTTATTAAAGTATTTATCTTTCAGATTTTCTAAATAAGACTTCTGGCCTCTTTGAACCCTCTCCAGCTTTCATTAAAGATAATAGCTTTTTAATGACAATGAGTTTGTTTCCTTTATGCCCTGGGGTGAGTCATAGCCGTGCTCTCTCTGGAGAGGTGGTATGTGACAGGGTTGTGTAGTGACTTTTGGCAGAAGAGGGAAGGCTAACACCTGTATTCTGTGTGCCTATGGCCACATCCGAGTGAGAGCAGTGGAACTTCCCTACTTCTCTTCTAGCTTGACTTCCCCCCATGGTCTTATGATGGAGCATTACATATGAGAGAGGAGAAGGCAGAATAAGCCGATCACACTTCTCATGTGTTGGAATCTGCTGGAGATGCTAGTTTTACCGTGTTGAGATGAAGCCTTTATCAAGGGTGAATGCTTTTGGGGTTTAAATCCAAGAAGGTGTTTGCTCAGCCATAACTGCTCTGCTGTGGTGTGGATTTTCTTGGCAGTACCTTGAGAGTCTGTGTCTTGGGGACAAAACTGGTGATCTGAAAAGCAGCAGATTCTTTGGATCTAGCTGGGGGTACAGTAGGGCTCTGGAGAAGACTGCTACCCTCTGCTAGTGCCCCCTGTGCACTCCATCTGGGAAGCTAATGTGGTTCTCCTCTTTGCAGCCAGCTTAGAGTCAGTTTGACAAGGGTGGCAAAGACATGTCTGGAGAGGTGTGCAGCAGTTGCTGGCCTCCTGAGCACATGCAGAAAAGTCCAGGTCTGCCCAGAAGGGATGTTTTTTCTGGATGAGATCCTTTTTGGTCCCTGGGTAAATAGCCCAGTTCAGATGTGCTGGCCAAAACTCCTTTTGGTCCTAATGAGACCCCATCCCTTTGTCAGAGGATAGGACTGTTCCTGGATGTGCTTTGTTTGTAGGTGGAGTTTAGGACTATTTGGTTCCGTGTTCTTCTCTACTGTGGCAAAAGACAGAAGAATCTCAAATACATGGGCTCCTAATCTGATTTTTCTTCAGATTTTCTTCAGGAAAATATCTGAATCTTACTTGATATCAAGTCTTCTCCTGTGTCTCCGTGTGCTAAAAGCTACCAGATGTGTACAAAAGGGGAATGATGTTTAAAGGTCTTTTCACTTCTATTCTAAGATCTCAAAGGACCCCACAAAGGAGACAGTTGTGGTACAGAGTTTGAAACTCCTCCAAGTAAAGCTGCGTTAGGATCCCTGCAGATGCATTCTTTGCTTACTGGTCTTGATGAAAGAAAATTCCACCTGAATCTTTTCTCAAATAAGGCTTTTTTAAGACTCAATGCTTAGTCTTCCTTCCTTTCCTGACCCCCCAGCACTTTTTTTAATTATGACTTTCTGTACAGGGTGCTTGGGGTAAGCAGGCAGACAGGCATTTTAAGAAAGCAGGAGCAGGTGTGAAAGTAAATGAGCCAGTTTCTCTAGTTCTTACTATTATTATTTTGCATTTGTCAAAAGAAAGAAAAAAACCATACTTCTTGCATTAGGATATTTTCACACATGAGATTCTTCTCTTTTTCTCAGCACTAAGAGCTTCCTGTCTGCCTGTGTGAATTTGTTTTCCTCTTGGCCTTAAGTGCGTGAATTCATACTGTGAGTGGTGTGCATGGGAAAGCAAGACCACATCCACAGCAGTGATTTCTTTTGGTGTCAAAGGTTAGCTAACCTAAAGAAGGACTTGAGAGAGGCAAGACCTGTGAGGTGAGCGAGTGAGGGATTCGATGTTAGAAACGCAACTATGGCGGGGAGATCACAACAGAGGAGCTGCTGCGACAGTGTCCAGAACGGTGGCACCTCTGCCTAACTCATACCGCTGGCCAGGTAGCCCCTCCTGGCAGGGTGGTTCTTCAGCCTGCAGGAGAGATGATTAAGGGACAATTCAATGGAGACCTGTAAAATCCCGAGTGGCCTTGAGAAAGTAAATGAGAATTGATTGTTCCCTGTCTAATCCAATCCAAGAACTAGGGATTAAAATTAAATTAGCTGATGGTAGGTTCAAAACAACTTTGTGTCTTGTGCAGCATGGCATTGTGCAGTGAGAGACTGTGGGTGCTGAAAGTTTACGCAGGCTCAAAATGAGTTGGGAGAGAATCTGTGTAAGACACGGACTGAGGCATAGGCACCACCTATTAGGAAATCCTGGAGGTGAAATTACCAGAAGTGTGAGAGCATTCTGGGGAAATAACTACTATATACATCAACCTAACTTACATTCCCTCCGGGGCATCTGCTGTTGGCTGCTATTGAAGACAGATACTGGGAGAGATAGGTGTTTGTTTCGACCCAATGCAGCTTTTCTAGTGGATGAATAAATGCTCAGTTTTTTGTCAGCAGCAGTCTGAGCTCAAATCTCAGTTTCTGCTCTCTGCTCTGATATGGTTAGATCAGTTCTGAGAACAAGAGGATACTTTGCACTAGCTTGTGCAAAGGATGTCTTTGACGTGTTTTAGGAAAGAGCTGTGTGCACTGAGCTCATGAAGAGCTGGGGCTGGCAGGACTAGGATGGCAGCATCCTCAGGGTCTGGGATGGGAATGAAGGGCTGAGATGCTTCGAAGATTTCTTACTGCATGGGCAGTAAGGGCATGGGGAAGGGAGTTAACACTTGAATGAAACAAACAGTAAAGCCTCAGGTGAATGGCTTCAATGGAATAGCCAGGCAGGGTAAATCCTCAGAGACAGCCAGGTGTTTCTCACACATGTTCCCTGCTTTTCCAGAGCTGGAGACTTTTTTTCCTATCTGCCACACAGAAGGAAGGATCTGGATGGGAAAACATTCAGCAAACTACAGAATCAGGTAAGTGCTGTGAATACAAAACCACAGCAGTTGCTTTGGCCTTGGCGTGAGGCCAGCTCACCCCTATTCTGCCTGATCGGTCGGGCATGAGCACAATGGACGGTTTGAAAGGGGGAGTTAGTTAAGAATAGCGTGGGGCAGTTCAGTCTCTCTTTGGATTCACGTTGGTGGTCCTCTCCTCCGCTGCAATTTGTCTCCAGTTCAGGCAGTCAGGGTGTAAGAGCAAATTCTGCTACTTCAGGCAGAGCAGTGGCCTGAGAGGAGTAAAACGGTTTGTGTCTGATTATAAATACTGTTGAAAATGAAACAGCATGTTTCAGAGGATGCTGAAGCATCATTTCATGAAGGAGGATATCCCCAGAAACAGGATGTTGGGATAGGAAGAAAGGAAGGGAAGGTTTTTACATAATTACAAGTTGGGAGCTCAGCTTCCAAAGAGTGGAGGGGTAACAGGAGTTGGCATTCAGTTTTGATTTGTACCACTGCTGTCTGTGGCTAGAGCAATGTCCCTGATTATCAACTATCCCGAAAGGTCCCAGCCTCTTGCTGGGTTTCCTGGGTTTGGAGTTTTGTTGCTTCTATGGGATTAGTTAGTTATAGGAAGCTTGACCATTTGTCCCAGCTTTTCTTTGAAACCATTAAAGTTTCTGAGGGTTTCTCTGCTTCCCTGCTGACATTTAAAAGCTGAGAACAAAGTTGCTGTATGCAACTGGAATTCCTCTTTCGCTCCTCTATGCCCAGCAGGACATAGTCTGTTTATGACGATGTGTGCTAAAATGCTCACCATCAAAGCCTGGAAAAGCATGCCCTTGAATGTTCTCGGCTCTGGGCATGAGATAGGAAAGGCAGCAAGACCACAGAACAGATTCTGCTGCAGAAATTGGTTTTCAAGTTGATACCTGTTCACAGCAGCAAAAGTGTAGGTGGAAATACTGACCTTTGCCTTCTTTTGGACAATTATTGTTGCCATTGCTGTTGATTTGCGTCATGCTCTGGAAAGCTCGTGTGAACTGGTGGTCCTTCTTGCTGAAATGTAATGAGCAAGCAGAGCATCCCTTGTGATAGCCTTGGAGCTTGAGATGCGTTTGAATGAGCTGGCAGCCAGCTCTCCTGTGGCCTTCACATATCTGTAGAAATCAGCTCCAAGAAATCAGATCACTTGGTTGGCTACTTTCCTTCTATGCTTTTACAGACTTGGCTGTGACAATGGAAAGTAAACTCAGACACTCTAGACCAGAACAATTTTTTTTTTTT
>VZSC01005640.1:35649-137267 GCA_013398225.1 Steatornis caripensis
CGCTCCCGGGTGCGGCTGCCCCCCGCGCTGCCCGCACCTGCCTGCCCGCGGGGCTCCGGCTGCCTGGCTGCGTTTGAAAGCGCCGCCGGGCTCTCGCGGGGGGAGCAGGAGGGGGTGCGGGTGGCTGAAGGAGGGCTGCTGCAGGCCCTTCGCTCTGCACCTCGGTTGTGGTTCTCGGAGATGCTGAGGCCACCCGGGTCCCCTGGGGTAGGTGGCTGATAGGGCACATCAGGGTGCTGCGTGTTTGTACAGGACAGAAATGTGAAATGGGACGTTTTCTGACTGAGTCAGCACCCTCCTGATCCCTTTCCCGCTGGTGGACTGAATTACTATGGATGGGAACAAATCTGCTGCTCCGATTAATCTGCGCATCCCTGCGAAAGGCATCGACGGCTGCAGCATGTGGCTGCAGCTTCAGCGTTTGACCTGGCGAGAGCCTCGACCACAGCGCTGGTGCTGCTGAGCGCTGGGGTCCCCGGGCAGTGCTGCCTTCCCAGGGAGCACAGCAGCACTCCCTCCATAAACGTCTTCTGCTAAAGTGGGGATGTGAATTAAGGAGATAAGTTATTTTAGTGAGTGGTGCAATCTCATGTTCCCCTCCCACAAACAGCATCCTCAAGGAGGCTTCTCCGCTCACATAATACCTTTTTTTTTTTTTTAACCTGCGTAACTGTGCCTTAGCAGAGTTTTGCTCTAGGCAGATGGGCAGACATTCCCATCATTTAATTGCCTTTTTCCTTTCAAGAGAGAGAAATGGAAAATGGGTGGGAAATGAGTTAATTCCAAAGTGATTTAAACAAGCTCTGTTTGTGAATGAGGACAGGCTGACGGGTCTGCAGACCAACAACTCCCGAGTGCGGGAGAGAGCAGCGAACATAAAAGTGCTGCCCATGGAATCCCACGAACCTGTCTTGCCTCTGCCCTATGGCAAGGCGCCCCAGGCCTGCAGGGAGGGTGCAGCTCGGCTGCCCTGTCGGGGCTGCCAGGGGAGGGTGTGTTGGTTGGTGCTGGATGCCCCAGTGCCTTGGATGTCTGAGCACGGTGGGGCTGTTGGGTGCTGCTGCTGCGCCTGAATCCTGCCGCTCTCAGCAGTCAGCAGGGCTAGCTTCGTGTATTCCTCGTGTCACAGAAGAGCGATAGAAAAACGTGTTCGCAGGCCCTTGTTACACATCGTGAGGGCAGAGAGAGGGCGGTGACTGCTCCCACTCTGTGCTGGGCACGGTCGCAGCGGTACCGGTGTCCGAGCTGCAGCCCTGCGCTCCCCGAGCCCGCTGCCATCCTGTGGCTTACCGCAGCAACGACAGCATCCTGCTTTCGGAGACCAGCCGAGAACGCTAGGTTTGTGCAGGATGAGACATCTCTGCATTACTTCTTGTGATTCATTTGTGCTGGATGCAAGGGACCCAGTTCTATTTTGATTTGTATTGCCTTCGTGGCCTGGCATTTTTTCACTAATTTTCTCTCTCCCACCACTAAAGAGCTACTTTATCAAACTGACTTGTAAAGCAAAACATTAAGGCAAAGGCATTAATATCTGACACTGAACAAAACTGAAAAGAGCAGAAGATTCTGAATAAATGAGATGCACAAAAATATTATAATGTTGGGTAGCCTGCAATCCAATGCGCAGGCTTTTTTTGTGGTGCATGGCTGCTTATGTGAAATGTCTCAATTACTTACATAATTGATTTAATTCCTAATCTTTGGTTTAAAAAGCTGTTTGTGGTGCCTTTAGACTAAGAAGAAAAGCAATAGCATTTGAAAGATCTTCCTAAAGTTTCTGAAGATAAGGGCAGTTTCAAATGAGGTTAATGCAGTAATTAGGGGTTATCTGTGCTGCATAGGAGAATAAATTGAGGTACCAAGCTCGAGCTGCTCAGAAAGGCTGGAACTTGCAATGGCGTTCAGCAGCTTACACCCCAATGAAATCAATGGGACCCAGGCTTTTGAATGCCTTTGTAAACCGGAGTTCGAATGTCTGTTACTGTAAGGTGCTAAGCACGGTGGCTCTTAATGGATTGGAATGGGCTCATCCACATTGAGTGGTAGACTAGTAGTGGAGCTGGACTCAGAACCGCAGAATTCCTCGTGCCTGAGCTCAGCATCTTGGGTCAAATTTTGCCGTCCTTGTGTGGTTTACCTCTTGAGTACTTGGAGCAACTTTGATGGAAGCTAGCTTGCAAGTGCAGCCGTTCTCTTACTGTAAGGTGGTAGGTGCTGGCCTTTAGCTGATTGCTGTGTGAGGCACCCAGCGGCTGAACCAGCAAGACAGGAAGCCTGGTAAGACACCTGTTCACTGGTGTGACTGAAGATGGACATCCTTAGAAGTGCTGGTGTGATGTATTGTCATATACCCGCCCAGCTCAGTCACAAGATACAGAAATGCAAGGAGAGGGACTGTCAAAATGTGACAAAATGTGTGTGTGTGTGTGTGGGGGGGGAAGTCTCTGGGCTGACCTGCAATTTTTTTCTCCAAAGGTATTGTTCTGGATACTTAGACTGTGTTGGTGAAGTACAACTGATTGAGTGTATGATGGACTGTTGTTCCAGGTTGCCTTTGAGAGAGACCAGCAGGTGAATGTTCTTGTGCTCTTGAGTGATTCCTGTGTTATTCCTGATAGTTTTGTGACACTCAACTATGGGCATGCTCATGGGGAAGGGATCACAAAAGGGAACATGTGACACAGGGAATGGTACCAGTGTGCTTCAGACTGAATGGATGGCATGTTGAATGATAAAGGAAGACTTTTCTTTAGCTGCTTTGAGGCCAAGGCTTAGGAGTTTAGCCCGGTGGATACTGTATGAGGGCAAGTAGGGGTGCTCAATGATGTAAAGATTTTTGAAGCATTACTTAATGTAGGTTCCCTAAATTTAAAGTCATGAGTCACATCTTCAAAATATTTTGGGATTGGTTCCAACACATACAAGGTGGAAGCCATTGCATTGTATTTTGCTTCTTCAACTCAACTCCAGCCTGCTGTGTGATGGTCCAAACTCCATGGGTGGCCATCATTTGCTGTGTGACATCTGACCAGAAAAGTCAGTAATAGTTTAGGCCTCATCTGCATTAAAGGTCTCCTTCCTCCTGCTCTTTATCCTCCTCTTCTCTTACCACTCAGTTTGACCTTGCCTAATTTCAAAACTTTTCTCAGTTCCTCCGATGCAGGTCCCAGTTTGCAGGGGAGGCTTGCAGCGGTGTGGCTAGAGGGAGGTGACTGGCGCCATGTAGACTAGCCTGGATGGCTGGAGCTTCTGGGCAGGTGATTTCCTGAGAGCAGAGCTACTGGGAACTGCCCAACACAACTGTGGGACAGATGTGAAATAGGAAGATCATCTCAAAAGGTGTCTTTTCTGGAGAAGGCTCATCACTTGCATCATTTCTGTAACCTTCCACATCCCTGTTTTTCGCTCTTCCTCCAGTTGTCCCCTGTGTTGTATCTCAGTGGAGCGGCTGGAGCGGCTGCGCAGAGCCTTGCAAGACAACGTATCGTGTTCGGAGGAGGCATATCATCCAGGAGCCCAGGAACGGAGGAGAGGCATGCCCTCCTCTGGAGGAGAGGGCTGGATGCGTGGAATACTGGACTCAGCAAGGAACAGAGTGCAAACAGTCCCTGAGTAAGTCCACTGAAAATGTAAGTGTCTGGATAATTGGAGGGAGCTCTCTTGTTTGGGTCGGCAGAGCTGATCTTTCTTTGCTGTGAAAAGAGTTGTTTTCAGACACCAGCATGCTTGCTCTGGGCCTGTCTGGTGTAATTTGAGAGCTGAGCTCTTCACACAGGGCTTAGAAATACCCTTCCCGGAACAGCATTTCAAAGTAGTGTCTGCCGTTTGCTGTGATCTGCTGTGTTTCAAAAGCAACCCCTGTTGTGATCTCACTTATGCAAGTGTAAATCTCTGGCAATTTTGGTAGAGTTGGTAGATTTATGTCATTTATGTCTGTTCAAAATTTCTGTAAGTGGGTGTTGAGCACTTTTTTCTTTTTTATATATATATTTTAAATTTGATGCGTCATCTGCAAAAAGTCATGAAGGAGTAAGACCCATCAGGGGCAAGGTATGACTTCTCTGCACTGGAGCAGGGTGCTGGCAGAGGAGACCTCCAGCTGCTTTCTGGAGGAAAAGCCTGAATTCAGGTTGTTCAAATCAACTTTTCATGACATACCTCTACTGATTTTTAGAAGAACTGGTTGTCATTTTTGCTGGTATTTTGGGGTCAAAATCTTTCTAGCGTGGATGTTGGCTACAACTGACTTCTTCAAGCCTGTTGAGAGTTGGTATTAAGTGAATATTGTCTCCTGTCTCTGTCTTTTGGGTATGCCTGATAAGTAGGCTTGCTCTGCTCAGACAAAAATCTGGCAACAATACAGATTCTCTTTTCAGTGAAATGGCTGATGGCCACGGGGAATGTGAAAATACAAAGTTAGAATTGTTTTTGTCTTCTGCTGAAGATAAAACCATATGACATTAAAGGCCCATCTTTACTGTTTTGAAGACATAAACAGCCTTAGTGCAGTATTGCCACTTACACTGTGTACTTTTTCTCTTTGATATGCACAGTCCCAGCATTGATAACAACAGGAGGGTTTGGAAAAGCGAGGAAAAAAAGATCTGCAGCTGATGGCAATGAAAGAGCAGGGTAAGTTGGAGGCTCAGCACAGGGGCTCAGTCATACTCCACCTTCAGTGACTCTCTGGTCACAGTTTTGGGCCCAGCGTTTTGCTGATCAGAATCAACATTTCCCAGCAGAAGCGTGGCCCTTCACTAGAGCAGGGTGCTGCTCTCCCCTTAGTGACCGGAGTACCTGCAGGGCATCTGAAGGTTATGGGTCTGCCTTCATGTAAGGCCAGTACGAGACTGAAATTCAGCTCTTTGTTCGTGGCATCACTGCTGTTTAAGGTTGTGGGATCAGAAAGCCACAGAGCATTCACTTCAGCTCTTCCCACTGTGGAGTCTGGTGCAGTTTGCAGATTTTTACATAAATGAGGTAGATTCTCAGGGGGCAGATTTTGCTATCTTGTTGCATGGGAAACACATCCCTCTCAATTCAGCTCTCCTTGGCAGTAACACTGCCTGTTTTCCCCTGCAGCACTGTTGCACAGCACAGGTACAGGCAGAGTTGTCCAGAAAGTTCTGTTGCATTTTACTTTCTGAGACACAGCCATCTCTGTGCTGCTCTGCCTCTGGGCTGGTGCCTCAAACACAGGGGGGCTGGCATCAGCCTTCCCAGTCCTCCTTTCCCAGTTGGAGTCATTGCTAGCAGACACACTGCTGATGGGAAAGGTTATCTTCCACGCTGCAACCCCTCGTACACAGCTTTGCAAGCTATTTATTCCCCAGGGGTTCTTATTGCAGTCCTTGGTAATTTGCCAGTTTCTTGTTGAGAGTTGCCATTCCTGTAAACACTATGTGGAGTTTGCCAGAGCTACTCTTGCAGCAGGAAGCAGCCATGCACTTGCCGATTTATTTTCCAACATGCTGTTGTACGTGCAATTATTTCCATAGTGTGTGGGTGCATCCACCCCCCTCACTTAAGTGTCTGAAGGAAAGAACATCTGTTCACCCTGAGCCTTCCTTGGACTCCTTGTTAGTTGAGCCTTCTCCCTGTAAAATTCAGAAATGTGAGCACAGCTCTATTGTGTGCATATTTATCCTTTCTTTCTTTCTCTCAGGTAAGACAAGGAAGCAAACTGTTCACATGGTTCAGTGTGCTACTTGAAGGTGTTTGGAAATCCCCAGAATGGGGATAGCTGATACAGATCTAGTCTAGGCTAGAACCCAATTCTCTGCTGTGTTTGTAGACGATTACTGAACTTCCTTGGTTTTCCCCTCCAAACAAGGCCGGTTCTTTTAGGCTTTCCTCTCAGATTTCATTAAAATCAGAAGCACAGAGATGTCTGAGCAGTGCAGAAGTGCTATGTCAGTGGGAGGATTACCAGATTGACACACAACAACTCACTCTGTCTCTTAGGAGGGAGATGATCACAAGGAAAACCTTTACGGACTGAATCTAAGCTCCTGTCGCAAGTTGCTCTACAAAACCCATTATACGTAACCGAGAGTAGATGATAGAGAAGGTGTGGTTCAGCAAATGGATACCAGACTTGGAATCAGAAGATCTGTCTGTTGGGTTTTTTTGGCTGTAGTCAAATACTTGGCCAATCTGCATCTCTAATCGTAAAAACAGATGCCAGTAATACCTGCTATTTTTTGATAAGTCAGTTGAAAACATCAGCAGAGTAGTTTTATTTCCCATTTAACCTTATCAAAACGCAGGTACACCATGTGTTCTAGTTTTTATCACCTTGGGTGTGGGGGTTTTCTGTTTGTTTGTTTTTTGCTTTTCTTAATTAGTGATCTGCGGTCACCCATTTTAGTCTGGCTCTTCCAGTCCCGTGGAGGGCTCCAATCTGGTTATTGAGCTAACCTACTCGGTTATTTTGGTTGCAGGTACTGTGTTGAATTCCAGCTTGTGGCCATCACGCCGGGCTGCCTGCGCAGCCACTACTCATATACTCACTGGATGCGGTATCTCAGGGAGGGCCACACCGTCTGTGTGGAGTGTCAGCACCCGGCTTTAGACTCCAGAAGTCTGCATTGTTATGGGGATGGCAGTGGAAGCAAAAAGTAAGAGTTTTAACTTTTGGGTTTGTGTTGAATTTTTCATTCTTCTCCCCTAATTTGCTTGTCCTAGTTTTGTAATGCGCTGCACACAGCTCTCTGGAGCACTCTGCATGTACTAACTGGTCTTTGTTGCGTACCATGAGTTTCTTGCAGAGATGAAATGACCTGGTGAAGCTCACGTATTAAACCAGTAGTAGAGCCAGGACTGAAGCGTGGGAGTACCTGCACTTAGATAGCTAAATCTCACCGACTTTTAAGTGGCACAGTTGTGAAGGTTTTTGTTTTAAAGACACTCCAGCTGTGCTTCTAAGGTTAACAATCCTGTCAGATGTCAAAGAAAGCCAAATCTATTTATGATTTTTAAGCACTGGGGATTTTGTTTCTACAAGTGACCCTTTATGAGTATTTCTGGTGAGCGGCAGCTGGCTTAGGGACTTGGGGTATGTGCTGGCACCTGAGGTTGGATGGAAGTACTGTTAAGCCTTTGCACTTTCAGCATCCTTTCGCTGGAAAGCTGAAGAAGCTTTGGGGTGATTGATGGGGACCGCCCAGGTTGTACAAATTGGGCAGACTCCAGCAAAGATGAAGGGAATGGCTTGAAGCTGCGAAACACATCTGTGGCGGAGCCAGCAACAGAGGAGTCCCAGCTCGTAAGCCTCTGCTGTGGTCACTGGAGGCAAAGCTTCCGCACTGCTTTTACCCTGATACCGTTAACTTTGTTGTTAGTTTATTAAAGGCATCCTCTGAACCTGATCAGCAACTTTGCCTGGGAAAATCATTGCCCATCAGTGCTGGGCATGGGTATGTTTAAAACTTACATAAATGTTGAAATAAGCATGTTCATTTGAATTAGAAACTCTAAACTAGGATTGTCAGGCCTCAAACACACAATGTATTGCACTACCAAGACTACCAATAACGGGCTTTTTAGGCAGGGTTTTTCTCAGGCTTTTAATGAGAGGAAGTCACATTAGAGTCTTCCTTCCCTGCCTCAGCTTGTTATCTACAAAGGTTCCAAAAGGCTTTAGATAAAGAAGAAAAAAATCTTAACTGGTGTGGCCAGGAGTAGCTCTTACCTGCAGTCAACATGTAAATGGTTATAAAAGCTTACAATAGTATTATTTTGCTGAAACCCTGGAGCCAGACAGGAACATCAGATTAAGTGAAATAAAAAATATGCTCAGGAATTCATTTCCTCATTGGGCTGAAAAAAGAGAGGGGCATTTTAATTCGCCTGATCTGGTTAACGCATTGTATATGGAATGGAAGCATGAAGAAAATGAGACTGTGTCCTTTAGGAATGATGATGTGATCGTGAGTTCTTGGCAGGCTGAAGGCTGGAGAGGGGTAGCGATAGTGGAGTTGGGGTGAATGGAGACTGGTTCACTGAAGTCTCAGTGAATTGAAGGACTCAGCCCATGTCTCAGCAGATGGTTTAAATCCATCCTGATTGAGAAGAGCCTACAAATTGTTCCCAGAGTCTTGCTTGAGGACTGTAAGATGAACTGGTGGGTCCATTTCATTGTAGGCATGTGACAGCAAGCAGGGGAGCCAACTTTTAACACAGGAACTTTTATCCCCCCCAACATTACTGTCTATAATGTCAAATGAAGTCATGTCTGTGGCATTTGCTAGGCAGGCATGAGCTCTCTGCGTGTGTGCCAAGCTGAGGTGCTGTGTGTGTTCACTTGGGTCATTGCCAGGATAGTAATATAGGCTTGGAGGACAGGCAGGGCTGGCCTGGGCTGGCCTGAGCAGTGAGCAAAGCTCCTATCTACAAAAGGCCATGGAGATACACTTTAAGCCTCCTCGAACCAGTAGCGCTGGGCAGCTTTGTCAGAGATGAATGCGTAACTGGCAGGTGGAACATGAATGATGTCTCTGGTCTGCAGCTTCCTCATCCTGTGTGTGTGAAGCATCCCTTACGTTTCACATGGATCTTTTAGATAACTCCCATGTATCCCCTTGATATGTAACCTCCAGGTCATGATCTGGTGTTCTTGATCACTGTTTGACCTTACAGTGGTGGGTCAAGGAGGTTGTTGTCCAGGGCTGGGTATCTTCCTTGATTTTCTTGATATCAACATCTCAAGTGCAAGTATTTACTATAGGTATTCCTTATATGAACAGAGCTATCCCCTAATTTGTTTCCAGAAATATTATACTTTTTTTACCAGGTTGCATGGGGGAAAAAACCTGACATCCGTGATCTCTGAGAAGAAATCAGACTGTTGGTGGGGAGAGCCATTGAGTGGGATGAGGGAAGTGTTTGTAGAAAGGCCTTCTGTTAGAGTAAGTGGCCATATCTGAACATGCAGTCTTGCAAGGGAGCAGTGCTCTGAGAGGGCTGCACGGTGAGCTTCTTGNTTATACTTTTTTTACCAGGTTGCATGGGGGGAAAAAAACTGACATCCGTGATCTCTGAGAAGAAATCAGACTGTTGGTGGGGAGAGCCATTGAGTGGGATGAGGGAAGTGTTTGTAGAAAGGCCTTCTGTTAGAGTAAGTGGCCATATCTGAACATGCAGTCTTGCAAGGGAGCAGTGCTCTGAGAGGGCTGCACGGTGAGCTTCTTGGGCTGGGATTTGCTGGCCAGATGTGGAAGGCATAAATGTGATGCTCGTAAAGAAAGGTGGAAGAAGATGGGAAAGCAACTGCTGCCCTGAGAAAGAGGATGGTGGGAGACCAAAGCTGATGCCAGAGCCTGGGATGCAGCATGTGTTGAGTTTGCCTAGATCTGCTCACAAGTCTCTGGTTGTATACTCAGTTCACCCTCATTTTGAATTTTTGCCAGTGTAACTCTGCCAGGAGATGTGGGCGGTTTGTGGTCACCTCAGAGCGGTGGTTATGCTCCTGACCTGTGCCATTGCACATTGGCCCAGGTCTCTGGGGCTGCTGGTTGAGGCTGTGCGGGGAAGCATGCACAGCTGCTGCTGTCCCACCCACGCCGTGCCTGCGCTTTGCTTCTTGCCCTGTCATTTCGGCAGCTTGTGCCAGCGTTTAGTTCCATGAGACATTGTTCCAAGAGTGACTCTCAGGAAGGAAAACATCTCACAGAGTTTAAAATAAACTCAGCAATGCTGGTATATTTTGATGAGTATTTCCTAATTATCTTCTTCTGTCTAAGTGGAGTCTGGCTTATAAATGCTTCAAGTTAGAAAGAGATGCTTGTTGTCTGTGCCTTCCACCTGTCTCCCACGCTGTAGAAGACGCTAGTTCACTTTAACCCCTGTTATGCAAGCTCAGGAGGTTTCCCAAAGCCCTTGATTTATGGCCAGATCTGTGGCCATCAGGTGAGGAAAGATAGGATAATCTAGCTTTCATTGGCTTCTTTCTTCTGTAACGTTATGAGATAAACAAGGCAGAGCATCGAGCCAGGAAATTGATCTGTTAATTTTGGATCGTCTTCTGAAAGATCTACAAATAAAGCACAGGCTTGACATCTGTGAAATTGTTACTCAGCCTGTGTCTAGGAGGATCAACTGCTCTTCATCATCTCAAGGAGGATGTGGTGGTTATAGCACATAAATGTCCAGACTGCAGCTAGTTTATGCCCATGCTTGTGGGGCAGAGGGAGAGAGAGGATGGATGAACTGATTTATAGCAATGTCAGTATTTGCGTTCCCCACTAGCAAGATAAGAGTAAGCAAGTTTAGTTTTTGTTTTTAAGGAGTAAAGCTTTTAAAGGTAAAGCTGCAGCCCAGAGTTTTGAAGGATATGGGACTGCTCTGTGTGCAGGCTGCTTTATCTGGGATCTTAATCCTCCCTGTGCAGATTCTGGTATTTTGAAATGACCTCAAGCCAAAAGAAAAAAATATAGTGAGCTTTGCCAACCACGTGTGATGCATAAAACCCTGCTCTGGAGCATGACATCTCATTAAACCAGGGTTATCTTTGTGGAGCTAGAGCCATAATTCCAGTTTCCACAGAACTATAAAACAAGCAGAAGTTGGTCTGATCTGTTGGTCTGTTCCGTGGGCAGCTCTCTGCACAGGGCAAGAGTTGATCCAGTTGCAGTATTTGTGCTTCTCCAAAGGTCAGGGCTGAGACCCACCGATGTGAGGAATTTCCATAAACCACTAAATGCTACAGTCTGGGGAGGGGCACAGTGCTATAGCAAGATTTCAGTTTCTGTAGCCATTAGGCCAGCATTGCTTGTGCAGCCACTGATTGTGAAAAATGGCCTGTGGATCTGCTTGGTTGTTTTAATAGGATATTTCTCTGTTCAGTTCTGGTGAATATATTGATGGACTGCCTGGGAGAAAACGGGTGGGTTGGTTGGATTTTTGTCCGCTACTTAAGAGGCCTGTGAATAACCTTGTTCCAACACTTGTGGGTCTGGTACCTCCAGCCAGCTGCCATCCAGAAGCCGTGTTAGTGTGTAGCACTTAGCAAGGTGGAAGAGCTTAGGCAGGTGTCCCACTAAGGTGGTTATCCAGAGATGCTCGTGTCCCTGCACCAGCTCACCTCATGTGCTGTGTGTTGCGTGCTAGGTACTTATTCAGCATCTCAATGGCTATGGGTGGCAATAGAGCTCTGCCTGCTGAGGGAGAGCATGGTGTTACAAAGAAAAATGGAGGAAGAGGTGTTTTGCCCACTTCGTAGCCTGTCAAGCGTTTCAGTACAGGAGTTATGGGGATGTCTGTGCTTTGTGAGTTGTTGGGCAACTCTGCTGGGCACCCCGAGGGAATGTTTCTATGAATCGTTTTGGACTTAGCATCTACAGTATGTGCTGCTCTGAGTTCTTCCAGTCCAGTGTTCCTGACTGAGTGTGGCTTTGCTTCACACTATTATAATCCTATGGGGATCACTGTGGTTGCTGCTTTTTTACAGCAGTAGAAAGGCAGAATTTGGTCCATGGAGTGAAAATTGATGTTAGCAAACTAAGTAGGATTTCCTGGGTGTTTTAAGCCCTTGTTGTACAAGTGACTGCCCTGCAGCAGAGGTGCAGCACATTAACTTTCTCCCTTTTATGATTGTGTTTCAGGAATCAGCTGTTGCACTGGCAGGCAGTAGGGAACCCTCAATGCAAGGGAACCTGGAAGAGAATTCGCCAGCTGGACACTTGCTCCTGTCCTTCTGTTCACAGCTTCTTGTTCATCTAACTTCTCCTGACAGTCCCAGCAAGCGAGTGCTGTGATGGCACCAATGTGTGGCAGCAGTAGGAACCACAACCGAAACAGTGACTTCTCCATAGGCCTAGCTATAGCCTTGTATTTTCCACTGGAAAAATATTTGAAATATTTTCTTTATATTCTGCTGATTTATATTCATAATTTTCTATAAAAGAAAATAAAGGTGACTGGAGACATTCTCCCAGTGTGTCCCCTATTTCATTAATCTGTGTAGTGCCATCTCTTCAGCGCCTGAACCTGCCTAATTTGTTCAGCCAATCTTGCTGCTGNTAGAGGTTGCCGTTTGTACTGGGGCATCCTGAATCCCCTCTGCTCATGTTTACTCCTTGATTTCCAAAGAAATCAGGCTGGCTGTGAAGTGCCAGTCTCTTTCTGCCCATCCTTCCCTGAGAGCAGCCTCTCTGACCCTGATGACTTCTTGCAAATTCCCCCTTTCTTGAGAGGAATGAGAATTCACCAAATAAGAAATCAGACAGAGACGACCATGTGAACCCAGGTTTGATTATTATTTTTCTAAAGTCTCAGTGAAGAATCAACAATGCAAAATAAATTAACTCAAGTGCCTTCTTTTCATGGCAATGGTACTGCTTAACGGATGCTTCCTGCTTGTGCTTAGATGTCTTTTCTTTTGTTTTCACACTCCTGGGTCTCATCATTTCATATTGATCCTCAGTCTTACAGAGGGTTTATTATGTGCTGCTGAGATAATCGCAAAACTTAGAAATGAGCCTGTTCAAATCTGTGAAAATAGAAGGTACCAGAAGGAAGGCCCTTGGACTTCAGTTTTCAAGGAGCATCTCTCAGTTGACCCAAAATGCAATGCAGTCCTGGGGCTCTACATAGGATGTCATCCCAGCTGTACCAGGAGGCCTAGCTATAGCCTTGTATTTTCCACTGGAAAAATATTTGAAATATTTTCTTTATATTCTGCTGATTTATATTCATAATTTTCTATAAAAGAAAATAAAGGTGACTGGAGACATTCTCCCAGTGTGTCCCCTATTTCATTAATCTGTGTAGTGCCATCTCTTCAGCGCCTGAACCTGCCTAATTTGTTCAGCCAATCTTGCTGCTGATTCTTCTCCTCCAGCAGGTAAGACTGGAGGAAAAGTTGCTGCTGTCCAGTTCCAGAACTACTCAAGATTTACAGGTGGAAGTCCAGCACCATGACCTATCACTATGCAGAAGTGGATGTGCTCTTTCTTCTAATATACACATACTTCTGAATCTGCTTAAACAAAATTACAGAAAGGACTTGTGCTTTGTGGCAGTGGTGGCAGTGGTGAGCATCTAGGTAATTAAATTTGTCAAAACCCAGGTGAGTGGCTGGGTGTTGCTCCACAACAGAGTTTAATGCTCAAGTCTGACTCTAGTCTAGATTTTGATCATGAAACCCATCTAATGACCATATTGAGGGTCTTTCAAGGAAACATTAAAGGGCACTGCATACGTGCTTGAGATGCTTAGAGACGTGTACAGTGTGGCAATGAGAGGTCTGAAAGTGCCTGATGCCTCTTAGCTGGTACAGTAGGGATTTGAGAGCAAGGCTCTGCTTTTCGTTGTATGTTACAAGCTGTCTCTGTGGATTAATGACTCACAGCGGGGTGATCTCATCCTGGAGTTGCAAGATTTTAAGAAAAGAAAAAAAAAAGGCTTGTGCTTCTGTAACTAACTTGTGGCCTGCTTGGGAGTACTTGCTGGTTTGTGAGCAGAGGGATGTGATCCGAGATATCGCTTGGGAATAAGTAACTAGAGTACATCATTTAGGTTTTTGCAGTGAGGAATTTCTATCAAGCTAGAAGCCTGTTGCATTTTCTTGGTGTAATCATAGTAGCATTTAGTCACTGGAAAGTTTTCTTTGTCCTGCAGAAGCCTCGTACTGGGCCACAGGACCGTGAAGAAGCAGCCAGTCATTTCAGGAGCAGGATGGAGCCAGCTATTGGAAACATTTTTCATTTTCAAAATCTACTCAAACTTTTGACAACATGAAACCCTGCTCTTACCAGATCCTTTCAGAATTGAGTACTGAAGCTATAAAGGATGCAATGTTTGCTTAATAATGCTTAAAAAACTTAGTCTTCCACAAGTTGTGTTCATGCCATTGCCCCTCTCCTGCGATGTCAGAGCCAGTCGAGTAGGAAGAGGCTGTATTGCAAAGTTATAAACGATACTGTCAAATGGGAAAAGCCTTTGTTGTCATCAGTGAAACAATGTGGCACCTAACAGCACCTGAATTGCAATCTCTTTAATTTACTGAGTCTAACTCAGATTCTAGGTCAGATCACTACAGAATCTGGGCTTGGTTATATTTTTTGGAGGCTCACAGCAAGTTAGCTAAAATGCATTTTTGGTTGACTGAAACTGCTTGTGAATTCATGGCACATTTGATGATTAGTCCTCACAGATGGAGACAGAGGAAAGGGGGGATTTAGAAGTGGTGAAATGTTTTTATACCTCCTAGGAGAAGTGTTTTGATCTTTGATTTTGGAATTTTATTTCAAGGTTGAAACAATCTGAATCAAAGTACTTCATTCAACCCTCTCATTGTTTTCAAGTTTCTGTTTGGAGGAAAATATTGGAGGAACAAACCCTCATTTTGAATTGACCAAAATGGTTTATTTATCAATAGTGTTTCTCTTTTGGGTCCTGCTTGTGATACTAAGTTGGTAAGCACAAAATAGTCTGTTCCTATAGCGAATGACTTGCTGGTCAGGGTTTTCTTTGCCGCTGCCTCATATCTGAGAGCTGATAACATGAGGTCCTGACAAGAGCTGCTGCTGGTGGCGTGGCAGGACTTCCAGTCTTTTGCTTCTGTTGCCGTAGCCTGGGGATGCAGGCGTATGAAAGAATTAGCCTCTGGGGCACCCTCGTAGCAGCTATATTTCTACACAGTCTGTGTCACTTGATGAAACAAGACATTCCAAATGTCTCAGTGCATCAGCACATCCTACAAAGGGCTGTGCAGCGTGTTGGCTTCACCTCCACACCTTGGGTGACTGTACAAACAAATTCTGTTGGTAAATTCCTGGGGGAAGGAAGGAGAGATGCAAGTGTGTGTGAGAGAGAGCGCAAGAGCAAGCCTTTTACGTAGAAGATAGCTGTCAGATCACTTTCCCTGCAAATGAAGATCAGCTCATGGTGTAGACACATACTGGGTTCTGCCTGTTTTCCTCTAGGGGCTTTATCACCGTCCATCATCATAATCTCCATAATTTCTACTGCGTGAGTTTTGGGAAAGATAAGACTATTGGCAATCCAAGGCAAAATACTCCTGAAAAATGGCTTTGTACAGTAAAACAAGCAAGGCGGCTTCACATTGAGGAGAGGCTGTCACTGAAGATCACAGCTGTTCCCATGACAACGCTAAAAACCTTTCACCATTGGGTATCAACAGGAGAACGTCTCCCACGGCAAGTACACAAAGCCAGGAGCTTAGTCCTCATCTTTCATAAATCATCCTGTTGGGCACCGATAATGAGGAACTGCCAGTTGTGCACACGCAGCTCCACCTTCTAGGCACCAGCCTGGCTCCACATGAAAGGAAGAGCAAATAAATCCAAAGCACCAGTGAGTTGCATTTATGTAAAAGGAAAATTAAGCTTGACTGATGTTCCTACACTTCCCTCTGCTCTCCAGCTGAGGATCTCAATTTTTAATGATGAAAAGCCAAGCAAAAAATCCAGGCCGTTTTACAAACTGCTGAAGAAGCCATGTGATTTTCTCTGTTGTAGAAAAATCTTTCATCATTCTGGGATGGAGACAGAGGGAGGCCCTGGGAGAATTCTGCTTTTCTTCACCCTAACCTTGAGGTGTCCAGCCTGTGATTCAGCAGTTTTCTCTGTATTTGAAACAGAAGGTGGTAAAAGACCATTTTTTACCATGGGATCTTTGTTAGGCCTATCAGCTCCCCAAGTGTCATGGTATGTGGGACTGCAGTCATGTGAATGTGTGAGGATCTGCTTCCTTTCTTGAGGAGAAAGCCCTTGTGCATTTGGAAGAACGAGATAAAATATGAAAAGAAAGTTTATAAGCCAATGGTAAAGAACAAGAACAATAAAAAAAAGTAATTTTCTTAAATAGCCTTGGCGCTCTGCGGACAAACTATTTTTTTCTTTTGCTCAGTGACCAGAGAAGTTGAGCACATTCTGCTTGAATGGTAGGAGTTAGCAATACTTCTCTGTAAGTGAGACTATTCCGTTATCTTTAGCTTTTCAAGCCTATTTTTTTATCCTTCATTTTGAGTGTTTTGAGTCTTTAAATATTAAGATCACTGACTTGTTTATTTCTTTCCTTTTTTTTTGTAAGAAAGTTTTTTTTTTAAAGTCCTTTCCAGTTATAATATTAGTTGCTTGGTGATAGCCATGATACTGCAAGTGGAGGATTAGAGGTGAGAAAGGAGAGGAGAGTCTGAACCAGCAGACATTATTATGCTCTGTAAATATGTCTGCTGCAGCTTAAAACCGCAAACCCAAATATTAGCTCTTGTCCTGTGACGCATGTGCACAACTCGCTGTGACACTAGTGGGACCTGGACACCTATTCAGGACAGGATGTGCTTGGCTGTATCTTGTAAACATCTTCAATTGACTTTAGAAAGGCAGAAAGGTGGAACAGTGGTGCAATTTGTCCATGTTTGCTGATCACAATATTTACCCTTTTTTCATGAGTTCAGGCACAGTGTGTGACCCCATGCTCCTCCAAAGCCATGAGTTCCACACCTTGGTCCATGCTGGAAAGGAGGTGCAAGGTTCCTTTTTATCACCGTTCCCTAATCCTTAAGGCCAAAGAGTTGATGCCGTGCTGAGACCTGTGCAGAGGTCAGCATCACTCTGGTTCTGTACGTTGGATTTTTGCTGTTACTTGCCATGCTCCGTGCTTGTTTTACTTGAGCTCTGTTGTGGCCTTTCCATACTACTAATCATGTGCTTTTGGAAGGCTGTTGTAGGGTGATGCCAACGCTAATGGGCTTTCATCTTCCTCCACTTTCATAGCAATCCTCAGGCCAATTAACCAATTCTGGATTTATTCCTTGCACCATATTTAAGCCATTACCAGGTGGAGCAGAAGCTGTCTGAAAAACGGGAGTTGCTCTGCACATTCTGCTGGTGGCGACAGCCGATGCTGCTCTGGCTTGCCTAATGCTGTGCCTTCCTGCTCACACACAAGCTAAGGCTGATCTGTGAACGCTCGGAGCTCCTGTTCGAGAACACAAAGTGCAGCTGGACATCTTCCCCCTCCGAGTGTGAGTGTGTCTGTATCCGTGGTGGGCTCTCCTGAAGCAGCACCCGTGACCCAATTCAGTATCCTGGCTGCAAGGACAAATGGTGGGATGAAAGAGAGCATCCCCAGGAAACAGTCATCTATTGTGTTAGAAGGATACTACCAGGAGAAACTAGAGTTCTCCGACATGACAACAGGATGCTGTTACTTTTCATTGTTTTAACTTTGTCTAGCAGCTGGATGCAATATGGAAGCAGATCCCCAAAATGTTTTAAAAAGGAGGGTGGCTTAAGGCTCAATTTCAATTC
This sequence comes from Steatornis caripensis, assembly GCA_013398225.1. Classification (NCBI taxonomy): domain Eukaryota; kingdom Metazoa; phylum Chordata; class Aves; order Caprimulgiformes; family Steatornithidae; genus Steatornis; species Steatornis caripensis. Next base: position 52,932 of record VZSC01005640.1, read on the forward strand.
AAGGGGATAAATGAGGGAGCAGTTTCACAAAGAATGCTGAGACACAACGCGAGTTACCTCACCCCCCTCTCCCCCTCAGCTCCCTNGATTTCAATTCAAGGGGATAAAGGGAGCAGTTTCACAAAGAATGCTGAGACACAATGCGAGTTACCTCACCCCCCTCTCCCCCTCAGCTCCCTGCTGGGGGTGCTGACTGTACTTGTTTGGGCACCGCAGTGTTCAAGTGCAGCCTGTAATCACCGGTGCAAAGAGCTGATCGCACGTAGTTATGAAATCCCACAGCCGTGGATGGAGCTTGTGTTCTGCCTTTGTCTGTTTAGTATGAATCCTGACAGGTACATGGGTTCGTGTGCTGAGTTCCTCTGTGTGTGGTACAGGGGGTGCTCACCTGGACCTGTGCTGACCAGCATTAAAGCGTCCCACTGCCAGAGCTGCTCAGCCCTCACTGACTGAGATGAGGTTCTTTTAAGGCGGAGGTTGGGTTGCTCAGTGCTGCAAAATTGCATAGAGCTGCTGATTCCTGGCTTTAGTGTTCCACTGACACTAGAGAGCATGAAGGGGACCCACTTTACTGGACAAGGAATACAGAAAACACGGGCAGCCCTTACAAGGTCTGTAGAGAGGGAAAACTCCCGATTTTAATCTGGAATATTAATGTCATCCGCCCAATTTAGGAACAAAGTCATAAGTCATTCATCTTCCTAAGGCAGGAGAAAACCTTAAATACTTCCAAGAAAAGCACCACTTTATTATGCTGGCTAGGCTGGAAAGCCTTCGTTACAGTGTGTACTGAGGACTGACGGCCAACCCCCAAAGACATCAGCACACGAGCCCCCGGAGCACAGCCACAACCTGGGGCGGCAGGCTTTATGCAGGAACAGGTTTCCCTAAAAATGAAATTATCATGAGCTGTGAGGTTGCCAGAATGAGTTGCAGTTTTCTCTGCACAAAAGGACCTTTATAGCCATAAGCCTGCTGCCAGCACAAGTCTATGAAATATTAACCCTTCTAATGTAAGACACAACTACTTCTGCTTGTTGTCTTCAGAGCTGCCAGGCTGCTGGGAGAGACGCGTGAAACCGCCCCTCCGCCCTGACGGGGAGGGTGCTATCGGCAGACCAGAGAAAACCTTCCAGGCAGGCCATGACCCTGTGAGACATGGTTTGATAAGAAAAAAGCAGGAAAAAAAGAAAGTAATGGAAAAGAATCTGCAAAACTTCCAGCTTCTGCCACAGAAGCGTGGAGTGTGAACTGCAGGACCTGGTGAACATAAGTGTCTCGGCTTTCAAATACTGGTTAAGCCTTTGCCATCAAACAGCAAACATCAAACCAGAGAAGTAAGTACATATGTTAGCTCAGCCAGCCCTAGCAGCTCTGTGTGCATCACTGCGTCTTCGTTACCCACTTACTCTGCTTCCTTGTATGAGCGTTTTCTTTGAAAATACCACATACTTGGAGAACGCAGAGGCAGATCAGTTTTGTGCCCTATAAAGCAGTGTTCATGCCTGCTTTGTTACTCCAGTCTCATTGTTATAATGATCCAATAGATCTTTACCTGTTTTTAGCTTTTGAAGGTCTCCATTTTAAATATTAAGGCCTTGAACCTAATGGGAATTTCTGGAGCAGTTCTTAAGAGCAGTTCCCTTGACTTTAACAGGACTGCCTGCACTGGGAAATTTAACCATATATCAGGCATGAACAGAAGCCCAGGTCCATCTTTAACAGCATCTCCTGTGTATGTAGCCACAGCTGGTGGCAGCTCAGAGGACGAGGCAGATGCCCTTCCCAAAGGCCAGAGGTAATTAACTCTGAGCTAGTTTAATTTTGAATTTAAGTGGTCTCTATTTGCCAGCAGTAGTTCAAAATTTGTATTACTCTTAATCCATAAAGTACTGGGCAGAATTTACTGTCCTTCTCATTTCATGTATGGAGCGGCTGGCCTGCAAGTCAGTAGTAAACTCGACAGAAAAAGGATCCAGCAGATAGACCCTGCTGTTTGAGATGCTGAATGTGGGAGATGGAAGGCTGTAGGTGAGCCTGGGCGACAGGCTGGTGGTGTAGGGCATCTCTTGAGTTTGTCCCTGCCTGGATGTGCAGTTGCATTTGTGTCTCTTATGGCTCCTATCACAGTATCAATGTTTCAGGAATAGCTCTGATTTTGGTTTGTTTATAATGTGGGTGGGCTTTTGATTCTTTTTTCCTCCAAATGCAAATGATTCCCAGAGTTGATACTGTTCCTCATGAACGATGGCCTTACCTGTATAAAATCATGAACACCTAACCATCAAACCTCGGGCGCAGGCTCACAGGGCACGTGTGGAGATTTCTCAGGCATGCCAGCTGCACGGCTTAATTTCTGTGTCAAAACACAAACAGACTGATGGCAGATGGGAGCTTTGGGTTTGAGAATTCATTCAGCTCCATTAAGATTTCTGTTTTTACATTTAGAATTGCAATATTAATGGTGGTTAACAGAGGTTTCCTGGAAACAGAGATGACAATTAAAAACCAAAGTATAATAAAATTGATGAGATTCTAGGTGTCGGAGAGAGGGGAGTGTTTGCCATAACTGGAATCAGTAATTGATGTTACTGATGTAAAGACATTGACACGTCAGGGTGTGTTACAGCTGCCCTGAGCTGGAGTTTGAAGAAAGCAGTGCAACCGCAGCGTTATCACCTGCATCCTTCAAGGAGAAAGGAACACAGCTGGGAGTGAAGCGGAATCGCACATCTGCTGACTGCCTAGTGGCTGGGAAGGGCAGGAGCAGGGAGAGGAACTGCTCTGCTAATAGGTAGCGAGAGAAGCACTCTGTAATGTTATATATCTCCAAATGCACTTCTGTTTGGCATTTCAAGCACCCAGAAATGGCTTCAAAAGCAACAACACTGGAATGGTTGCTACATTTACATATTGGAAATGGTTTATTAAACAGCTGTAGTTGTGCAAACGCAGTGGCAAATATGTTTGCTTTATGGTAGTACATTTCAGTAAAAATGGCTTAATGACTGTGCTGAAGTAATTTATTGGGAAATGTGGAAGCCATGTAATTAAGCAAATGCATTTTCTAGGATTATGATAATCCAGTTTTTTATATATCTTATATGCCTGTAATGGATTTATTCAGGGCACAGAACTGTGCACCTTTGCTAAGAAGTAGGTAGATGTAGCATAAATACGGAGTTTTCCTTCTAGCTCGTGGATATGCAAAAGCAGTTTTTCTCTCTTTGGTCTGGCAAGTAACCTCACTTTCACGGAAGAGTCCGTGGCAGGCTGAGGTGTCTTGAAAACCAGCCAAATCCTTTAACCCTCTCCACAAATGCTCAGCCTTGGGCTGAACTGAAAGACAATGCACATGAAGAGGTCCTTCCTTCATCTGTCTCTCGGGCTGTCTTCTCACTTGCTGTGTGCAGGATTCGATGAAAAAGCCTATCACTTCAGTGTGTCTGAGGTATCGGAGAGGAGCTTGAGATGATCAGGAAAAGCAGTCCTTTACTGTAATTGGGGGGGAAAGTCTTATGTGCAATCAGTGTGACAAGTAGATGTTCAAACTCTTTAGTTGCAGAGATTTCTAGAGTGGGGCAGAAGTTCTTCTTTAATAGTTTGTATTCTGCTTCATGTTCCCATCTTACACCAAATCCCACAATTTTCAGAAGAATCTCGAGTGCTTAGACCAGAGGCTTTCCACTAAACTGGGTGGGAGTGGATTTTCCAAAGGCTCTGAGGCAAGTCAGGCCAAGCTGAACATTTAACTGCCCTCTGTGCTTTGAGCAGCCAGTGTTGTGCAGGCAGGAACCCAATGGCAGTCAGCGGTCTCCAAGGGGGCCACAGATGGCTACATGGCGGGGCCAGTAGTGTCCACTCTGGACCCAGAACGGGTCTGGAAGGGTGTAGAATGGCCAGATCCACAAAAGGCTAAGAGAGAAATGTCAATTATGGAAGGTTTTTGTCAGCATGACTCCATCACCTATTGATCAAAGGTGAGAGGGAAGGGGGTCAGAGGTGCTTTAAGATCCCAAACTACAATCACATCTTCTTGCTCTCAGACCTCTGCCCTTTGAGCACAAACAGAGGGAAATCAAAACCAGTTCTCAAATCAGCTCATGTTCAGTCTCCTCCTTGACCTCTGTCACAGGGAGGGATGTGGTAAAGCTTAATAAGGAAATTCGTTTTACAGAAGATCCTGGGCCTGTTGATAGCTACATTATAATTGACTGTTAATTTGTGTGTCTGTTTTGCTCCTTTTTAAAATCTTTGCATCTATTAATTATTGCAGAACGGTTCTTACTGAAAACTCCCTGGCAGTTTGCGCTGCTGTTCCAAAATTATAAGATGATATAGTTGGCAGAATGGGTACAGGCATGTGCAGTTAATTGGGTTTTTGCAGAAGGAAATTACATAGTATAATAATATGCCCAGGGTGCCATGGGAAGCGCAATTTCTTATTGCTTTAGCAAGTAGGATCGGGAGAATGTGAGCTCTGGATTATATATTTTCTCAGAATTTATCCCAAAGTTGCAGAACGTTTCAAACCCCTGTCACTGAGCCCTGCTGTCACAAACTCATTCCTGTGAGGGCCCTTCTTGGTTTTTTTTTCTCCCGAGCTCATTCACTTAGCTTTAGAGCCCCAGGGCCACTGATCTGGTTGGGTGCTCTCTGCCTGAAGTCACAGGAATCACGTAATTGTAAAACAGGTGATGGGTCCTGATGGCTAACGAGAGGTGAGCTGTGAAAACCCAGAGCTTTGCTGGGGTTGGACAGAGCACTTCTGTTTCTCACCTCTTTTTTTTAGGAAGTAGGATTGGATAGAAGGCATTGAGGAGGTTTTTCTGGGAAAGGTTGGTGAGAATGAATGTTTTTAATTTCCTGCTAAATGCAAGTCTCAAACCCAAGGCTTCTCCCCCGCCGCAACCTGAATGCACAGTTATGGGTCAACTTGAAAGGTGTTACACTAACTGGGTAGTTTTGGCATCTGTGAAGACTTTCTTAAATAAAAGCATGAACAACTTGAAGGAAATTTGAAGGATAAATGGAGATGGAAAGTTTACTTCTAGTAAGAAGCCATTTCCTTTGAAAAGATCAACTCTTCCCCAAAGAAGTTTGAGTATCAAATCTTGATTATTGCTACTTGCTGCCTTAGCTGGAAATGTCAATAACTTTATATCAGCCTCAGCACTTTGATGTCTCACAAGTGCTGCCAGCTGTAGCACGACGGAGAGACCTGGACCCTGATTCCCAGTTCAGCTCCCGGCCTCCTGCATGCGCCCGAGGCTGCAGCTCTTCTCCATTCCATCTTCTCAGCTGTCAAAGGAGGGTTGTAAACTCTACCATTTTGGTGAAGGGCTCAGAGTCCCTCAGCGAGGTGCTCTGGATGCAGGCAGCAGGCTCATTTCTTCCTGCACATATATACAGTGTGCAATCTCCTCCAGCCGTCTCCACTAATCACATTAAAGCTCTGTTTTTATAAGTTGGGGATTTGTAATTTTTTTGTTGTTGTTGCTGCTACTGCTGGTTTTCTGCATTACCACTCATTCTTATAATTAAAGTGACAGCTCTTGAACTAGTATGTCAAAACAGCACGGTTGAGGCAGAAAAGTACGGGGAAGATTATCTTTAATCAGACAACAGTGATTCATGTCTAACTGGGTAGATGGTAAGTCCTAGATCTAGTTGGCTCACAGTGAAGTTTCCTCAAGGACAGGATGTTGTTAAGAGTTTTGCACAACTGTCTAGGCCGCTCTGCTTGGGGTTTTTGATGGAAACTATCTTATATGCAGTTTCTGTCATCGTGTCAGAGCTGTAGCTGGGGAGCTCTGAACCCTAGCACATGCTTTCAGGCTTATTTTCTAGAAGCTGTACAAAAAAAGAAATGTAAAGGAGATGATTTTGGTTTGAAGCCCTCCAGCGTGGTTGGAAAGTCATTGTTTCCAGGAGTCCCAGCTCATTGTTTCCCAGTCTCTCGGCATCACAAAGCCATATACGCTAATCCCAAGAGAATCTCTGTGGAAAAATCCCAGGTGCGGGTAACATTTGTGTCTACACGAACAGTGCATCTCCCCTGCAGTGCGTGGGGCAAGAGGGGCTCCGAGTGCAGAGCAGCACAGGGCTGTGCAAGCATCCTGGGAGCTTCTGACTCGCCCTTTACTCCCACTCCCAAGCTTAACAGTTGGTCTAGTTCTCACTCTTCCTCCTGCTTTCCCTGCTCTGTGCTCCGCTAGCATCAGCCCATGTGGCTGTAGGTACCATGGTATATGTATATATTTATTCATGTATACCACACATAAACCATCTTGCATTCCTTTGAAGGTCCTATGCTCAGTGTAGCTGCTTTCCTAGAAGGGTTTCTTTTTCCTCCATGTGCCTGAGGCAGGGCCATTAAATCCCCTGCAGTCAACCGGACAGCTGCAGTCCTTAATATTTCAATATATTCCAGCTCCAAAACAGCTGGTAGCATCCAGCCAACAAGTACTTATTTTCCCTTTTGTACACTTAGGCTGCTGACCTCCCTGTTAGAGAGGTGCTGTAAGGTCCTGGGGGCAGCTGGGGATGCGTCAGGGTTATGTTAAGATTTCTCAAGGGCTTGTCTGGCTTCTGGAAATGCTGGGGCCGAGGAAAGAGGCTCAGCCTTTGGGCTGACGCAGGGAAGACCCTTGATCAGCTCTTGCTCTTTAAGGTTCTTATGTCTTTCTGGATTAATAGTGCTTCTTATTACAGATTTGCACCTGCAACTCTCCTCCTCCTTTGAATTTCTCCAACTTTATGCAAATTTTTCGTGAGCATGTGTGGAAAACACACGCACCCCCACCCGCCATGTGTTCAGCTGGGCCTGATTAACTGGGATCTTTGAGGCGGACCCATGGGAAGTGGCAGTCTCTTCATCGTTCAGTTAAGATGCCCTGTGACTCTGCAAAGAGATATCATGGCAGCCTGCATGGGGGGAGACCTTTAAATTTATCCTACTTACAACAGCTGCTCTCCAGCATCCTGGTTTGTAGGGTACAAGAATTCTGGATTAATGGCAATATTTTTATATTGCCTTAAATAAACTTTCATTCTCGACCAGAGCTTTGTACTTAATTAGACTGGTATGTTAAATGCAGTATTTATTTGCAGTGCTATGCAATCTTACAATAATAAAATTTGATGCTGCTTAAGATTAAAGGGCTCAGGTTTCAAGAGCTGAAAGGATTTCTAGCTGGAAGGAATCAACCCTCCAGTGCTCAGATACCATATAGCACAAACCTGAGCTAACAGTTCATTTCCTAATAACATTTCTAGTGCTGAGGCTACTGACCTTTATGAGAAGATAGCCTGGTGTTGGTCTGGTGTGGCAGCTTCCGTGTTCCTGTGGTATTTCACTCCTGAGACAGTATTCTCTCTCTCTTTACACATACGAATGAAATCTTTGATTTCAACACTCCTGATGATTGATAAATATATGTACTTTAAGTGAACAAGAGGAGCGAGAAGGTGGGGTGCGGCTGTTGTTTACTCATGTGCTGCCCTCTGACGGTCACCGAAACGGGAGTTTGGTCCTCAAGTGCAACAGCTGGAGCAGTGCAGTGGCTACATGAGGACGCTTTGAGCAACCTAAGTGCTCCTAGGATCTCCGCCAGAATGGAGATGAGTGTACACAACACACTTGTGAATTGTTCAAAGAAATTAGTGGGGGGGGGCTGCCGTTTTCTCCTGCGCTCTCATACAGTGGAAGGCTGATGACTGGGAGCAATTGAAATGCTTATAATTGTCTCATTATGGACAGAAAATGTAATTAAAAGGGACAGCAATCTTTCTGCAAATTCAAAACACTACAGTCTATCTTTGAAAGCAGTTTTGGTTATTAGCACAGGTGGTAATGTCCCAGCAATTGAACCCAATCTAATTTCAGTGTCAAACTGCTAAGGAGAAAAAATGAGCTCCCTTCCAGATGCCACCTGAAACAGCTTGCCCATCTGGAGGGAGAAACGGCAGCGTGAGGCAGTGGGCAGAGCTCGGACAGGACAGGGTGGGACGCACAGCCCTTGAGCATGCGCGTGGGCACCCGCTAAACAAGAGCAGCAGCTGTCGTCTTTGGCACATCTGTTTCGCTGGGTGCTGCCTTGCCTGAGACGGAGGTACGATGGATACACAAAGCAGCACACGGTGCTGTCTGCAGATGGCATCGAGTGTATTATGCTTGCTGGTGATGAGCAGTTCAGCCAAGTGTTCTCCGGGACAATAAGAAAATCACTCACATTGTTGTCTTGTTTTGCTTAGATGTTAAAGCAACTCCATGTCCTGGGAAAAAGGGTGTTCCTTGAGTTTGTCAGCAAAGCTGAGACGTGTGTGAGAGAGAGAGCTAGGTGAAAACATGCCGCCTCTGTTGAACTCAGTGTGGCTGTTTCCCTCTCTTGCTCAGATAGGGATGGCTTCAGACAGCAGTGTCCCTTCTGTGCAGAAAGAGGGAGGTTCCTCCAGACTTGCAGCGAGCAGCCTGGGTAGGTGCAGAGTTAGTCCAGCACAGAGCTCTTTGGTGCTCTTCGAGACTTTCAGAAAAAACTTAAATTCTTCAGAGTCTTGAAATTGCAAGAAATTACGTTTCACATTCCTCAGGCATTATGAGCTTGAACAAAACGTTTTTGGTGGAGTAACCAATAGGACTTCAACCCTTGATGTACTTTCTTTGAAAGAAAAATCTACAAAACTCTCCTCTCTCCCTCTAGTGTTCATCTACTTCAGAGGAGCTGAAGTGCAATGATAAAATAATCTTCCTGTGTCTTCCTCACCCCGTGAAAAATTGAGTTATTAGAGTTACTATGGGTAAAACAAGTCCCTCTACCTCAATCCCCTGTGGTTTAGCGCTAGGCTATGTGCCAGGGGAACTCTGGCTTTAGCAGAAAAGGCTGATCCAACCAGACTTTTTTTGTATTCAGCCGCTGAGATATGGTGAGCGTGGCTCTAGCAGCCAGAGGCCACCACTGAAAATTATCTACTGCTGCTCTCTTACGTGGGGACTAACAGTTCAAGAAACCCTGCTCATAAATCCTATGCATGAGTAAAGTTTTAGTAGGGGAACTAGTGGGAGGTACCATCTTACGGTACCTGGCCAAGAGCTCATCTGAGATGTGTCTCCATGATCTCTAAGACTTCATGTCTCAACTTTGCCCCCTGGAAAGCGGAGGGTGCTGAAGGAGACTGAAAAGAAGGAATTAACAAGAAAAGTAAAATAGCTAACTTTTAGTTTCATCTCCTGAGATGTGAAAGATGATTTTTGCAGCTAATTAATTATTTCTGAAAACACTGGTAATAGCGGCAGGCAACATTAACTTCAAGTTTGCCAATGAGCAAGCATCACTTATGTAGTGATTTAAAATTCTAATGTATTTTCATTTGCAGTAGCTCAACCCTAACATGACTGGGGAGCTGGAAAGAGGCCAGAAGAAGTAGCCATGTTTCCAACAGTTTAGTAATCTCCTCGGACGCAGTAGTGGAAAACAGTGGCCGGATCCTGTGGAAGTCTTGGGCAACCAATTATCTCAGCAGAGAAGCTCCAAAGCCCTTCATTAGTGCCGGGGACATGTGGAGTTTCTGGTTGCTGCAAGCACAGCGGTGATTTCAAGCTAAGCAGAAAAACCAGTCAGGTCATAGGTTTAACAGCCCTGCTGCTATTTAAAAACACAAGGTGGGACCCCAGCCCTGCTGAGAGCAGTGTAAATTTTGCTCTGTGCTTCAGAGACCCTGGGTTTCTGCCTCCTTTTCAAAGAAACCTTACGGCCAAGCTGGAGTTAAAACCCAGCCAGGAACGTGGACTGGAATACAGGGATCCACCAGTGTCTGATCCCTGCCCTGTCCCCGGATGGGAAGGTGGTGATTTAAAGTCCCACCTCACACCTGGAGCTGGGGCTGGTGGCCATCAGGGGCATGGGGAAGAGGGAAGGCGCTGCTCTGGCTGAGTCTCCCGGGCTGGGTTGGCATCCCAGTTGCACTGCTCAGTGACTGAGGGATGTGTCATCCGAGAGAAAAAGAGAAACAGATGGTAGAGGGAGTTACAGTGGGAGGAAAACCCAATTAGAAGTCCCAGCATGGTTTATGGTAGGGATATGGATCTTATACCTTGAGTAACAGCCAGAAAAAGAGAAACACCCAGCTTTTTTACCCGTGGTGGAGAAAATTCTTGTTTCAGGCAGAGAATGATATTGAAAAGAGCTGTTGCAAAGCTTTCGAGAGATTCTTCTCTGAAGGGAGAGGAAATAAGGGACATACAATAGGGGAGATGGACTTAATACGTCCAGAATGTGGGCTCATTATTTCAATATAGGGTTTTTTAGGTTCCCCCTCCTGGAAGGATGCTTAATATTTAAGATAGCAGCATGGGAGTTGGAAGTCTGTAGTCCCACCCCTGGGAATAACCCCAGCCCCTCCTGGCATAAACACAAAGTGTCTTTGGGGTCACTCGCACCCCTGTTTTGGCCATTCAGAAGTTAATTGTCAGAAGCATTGAGCATTAGCATGAACTGAAGTTGGGCAGCTGACACCTCTCCACCTCAGCTGCTGTAAAATTCCTCATCTGTGAAACAGGGTTTGTAACTTTTCACCGTGCATATAGGCTGGGCACCAGCTCGGAGGGATGGGTATGTGGAGGGTTGTTGTGGTGTGATTCATGGCCTCTGATGTGGGCTGGGATGAGGTGAGGAGAGCCGAGCGCAGGGTGACAGTCGTGCCTGGGGTGACAAGTGTGCCTGGTGTGGCCGGGCTCCGCTCGCTCCCTGCGTGGGAAGACCACACGGTGTTGCTAGCATGCAGGGTAATGCTCCTCCCTGTGAGGTGCACAAATGCACAGTCTCTCAGAGTCCAGAGACTGTGAAAAGGCTAAAGAAAGCACATTTTGTGCTCTCAGCAAGCGCTTAGGGGATGCTGGGCTCAAAACCAGCTGGGACGGTGACTGTGGAAGGGAAACTGTTCTGAACAGGGGCTCACGGGCAGCATTATGTGCCCAGAGGGTGGAAAAAACCACCCCACCCCACCTGTACCCATTTGTGCATCTGGGTGTTATTTAACTTGCAAAACACAAACCTTGAATTTCAGCAAATATTCCGTCTGTGTTTTGCTGTGTGCCTCTTGCGTTGTCATCGCTTTGCTCATGCATTACGTTGGAGCATCACTGCTGCAGCCTGCCCCTGGCTGTGCCCAGCCGCCGAAGGAGCAGGCAAAGGCACAGCGGCTGTGCTGGTGCTTTCTAACTTCCACATGCTTGATTTGCTGTCAAAGCAGTCTTTTCTTCCTGTACAGCTCTGCAGTCACTAGTGTTGCTTTGCAGGTGAACTGCACAGTGTGTACTGAAGCATACTATTTATAGGAGGGCAAGGTGTCTGTTTAAGGAATGGGGTACATGTTCTGGGAGCACGATGAGAGAGAGTGATTGAGCAAGAAAGAGTGAGAGATTTCTGATTTTATTCCCTGACAAAAGGGCTAGGAACTAAAATCAGAAAAATGATTCCTGAGTGACATGAGATATGGTAAAATTAACGTATTTTTGTTTATTCTTTCTAATGGTAAGCATTTTTTCTCCATGAAACTATATTCTTACCTGGTATTGCACTCTTAATTATCTTGCTGAACACACCATATAGTTCTTGGATCACTAACTAATGTTAATAAATTACTCTTATGAAATAGGTATGTGTTTTCTCCCCATTGAAGGGTGCTCAGGAGCAAAGAGTGAGAGTTAAAATACAGGTCCAGAGATCAGGCATTCTCAGGCCTCACCATTATGCTAAAGCCATCAAGTCATCGTAGAAGCTGATAATAGCAACACTGGGAGAAATGACTGCCCATCCTTAAGGCTTTTTGTTTTACATAAAAAAGTCCAAGAAATACTGTTTGACGAATTTATTTTGGACCTCTGTGAGAGTTTCAAGGGCACAAACTATGCATGATGTAGGCATATCTTAAGAAAACTGCAACACAGTATGGGAAGCAGAGTGTCTTGGAAATGGTCTTTAAGTACCCCAGTACGTCTGTAAAATCTTCCTACAGCTCTAGGTATGGTCCAGTCAGCAGAGCATCCCATCTCAGCTTCCATTCATCCACCCTGACACCAGAATACCCAAAGCATTTAGTTGGGAATCACGCACTTGCAAAATCCTTCCTTCACTTTCTCTTAGTTTTTGTTATATAAATTCTGTATTTCCTGGAATAGAAGCTCTGGACTGCTGAACTCAGTCTGAAGTCAACCCAGCTAACAAGCTCATTTATATTAATAGGAAATCAACTGTTCCTTTTTGCTGGATTCCCAGTGGAGCAGCTGGTGGTCTGCTTTTTCCATGCAGCCATCCTACTCCATACTGAAACGCCTCAAAAATGTTTGTTTGCCAGAAAAATGTTAGTGGAAACCAGTATTGCTGATGTGAAAAACAAATAAATATAGAGAACCACAGATTCTTCTGGTCAGTTAGACCTTCAGAAAGTGGTCAAATTTCTTTGTATACTATTAGGTAGCACTTAATAGCTCTCTTCCAACAGCCTCATGGCTTTTAATGACTAATCGATCATAAAAAAACCCCAAACAGAACAAAAAGGAGTTAGAACTATGGTCACATTATTTGCCAGGAGCTTGTATTTAGGAGTTTGGATGTAGTTGCTATAAGCTATCAGACTAAGACTTCTTTCCCTTAGCTAGCCCAACTGATCAGCACCGGCTGTTTGGGGAAGATGTGTAAGAAAAGCTACATAGGACAAATTACGGGCTACTCTATTCATGGAGGAGAATGAGTAATTTTTGCCTTATACTATTAACCAGAGGGTTTACATACTTTGTTAATTCTTCGTCTTGTACTGTGATTTGCTTTTCCATTTAGTTCCCATTTAGAGTGTTTAAACCAGTTGGAGCTCCTTGGACATCCACACCTTCCCATTAATGGGGTGGGCAGTGCACAGCTGGTCTGAGGCTGAAGAGCCACTGTCATCTTGAAGGTGGAATGGAGTCCTGGGGATGGCCCAGGGTAATGCTTGGGTCCTGAGGACAAGCAGATTGCACGTTTGCATAACGATGCTAATGAGTGACCTGACCACAGCAGGAGTGGCATGTCTTTCCCAGCCCCTCATTACCATTGTACAAGACTGGACATTAGCCATGAAGGTTAGAGAAGAGGTCATCTTCCCATGCTTTAACTAAGCTTTGAGAGAGAGACACTCTCTTGGGATTTATTTCCTGCATAACGTTGCCTGAGGTGCCGTGCTGGGGGCGAGGGGGCCCCGGGCTTCCAGGTGAGCGGTAAACCCTGCAGTCTGCTCTCCCACTTGGCGTTGCTGCAGTTACCTACCTCTATGGCTCGTGTAGATTCCTGGTGTTACCCATACCGTGTTGGCTGGGACAGGGTCACAGCAATGGAAGGCGGCGGTTTCTGAACAGCCACACAAGTGTTAAGCAGTACTTGGAGGCTTGGAGGGTAAGTGCACACTTGTGTAGCGTTGTAGGTATTTGACAAGCTCTGCCTCAGTCTCCTCCACTTTGGAGACTTAATGTTTTAAGACTTTTTTGGCTTTGCTAGTCTCTCATGATTCAGAAAATAATGTCTCCAACTTATTGTATCATCTGGCTATTAAATCTGTCTGTAACGAGGATTAAAAGTAGACCATGAACATCTATGGAAATTCATTTTTGTTACATAATTTAAATTTACGCTTTCTCATGCCTGGGTCAATCTTCATCTGTCTGTCTCCTAGTGTTCACCTCTCCACTGTTCGGGAGAGTGCTAGAAGCTGCATCACTGTCGAGTTTGTTTTAATATTAATTATCATCAAAACATGAAAACTGCATTTTATATTACGTATTTTTTTTTGTTCAGCACATGGATCAATGCATGTTAGCTTCCAGTTATCGTTAACAACCTCTGCCAACATCATTACAAAAATGGCACTGAGTACAGCAAAACATAGAGACGTAGGTTCACTGTTTAATTGTGTAGGGATTAAAGCGTACGATACAATGTTGTGCAAATTTGCTCTTATTTTGCGAAGCTAAGGTTATTGCTCAGTGCTTGTGTTTCTAAACAGCAAACATTCTTTCCTGTGACACATTAGTCTCAGCTTCTGCCTGGATGGTTGCGGATGATACTCTGGGGCAAAGTTACCTCTAAATACTCTCGCCTGCCGAACAATAATGATGTTGCATCTCTTCATAGCTCGATTTCCTTAAGGAAAGTAGGAAGGAAGGTAAGTAAGTAGAAAGAGACGTTATGGAACAATCATCTAATCCATATTTTATAAGCAGAGATTTTCCTGCAAAAAAACTTGTAAATTATTTAAATTGTTACTAACTCTTCTGAAATGATAAAAATTCATTGAAAATGTGAACTTTTCTTCATGTTCATCTGTGCTGAAATGCCTAAACATCCTCCTTGGTTTCAGTGACACAATATGACATTACGTAGGAGCAGAAACGTCCCTGGAGAAGGCAGTGACGTCTCTAGGAGCGAGGGTCATACTGCACCATCTGTGCTTTCAGCAGCTGTCACGGTTTAAAGCTGGCTGGCTATTAGACGAATGACAGACGCAGAAAATTGGTTCTGTCCTGGCCCAAACCAGGACAGCAGCCCAACTTCCAGCACTGCACACAAAGTTAAACGCTGGAAAAATCTCTACCTAAGTTTATTAGAGAGAGTTGAAAGTGACACAATAAAGTGCCCATGGCCAAGCAAAGCACGCCACTTACTTGCCAGGTCATTCCCTAGTACATACTTAACATTTGTGTTTAATTGTCTGATGCAAAGCATTACACAGTGCCATGATACCAGGCCATGAAGGCAGCTGGTGCAGACACAGCAAGGAGTGCCCAGGCACCGGCGAGGGCTGCCTGTGCTCCATGCCGAGTGCCGCCACAGCCCAGCTGCTCTTCCAGCATCCATCCCTCTGCCCTACAGGGTGATGGGGGAGAGCTGGATGAGCCCTGCTGGTGCTCGGGGAGGGGAGGTGTTGCTGGGGTTCTTGTGCTCTGACTTGGGGTGGGCGCTCCCTCACCAGATGGTTTTGTTTGATTAACCTATGGGGTTATTGGTACCGCCTGGGTGCAAGGCACACATCGGCTTGCTCTGGGTGTTTGGAAAACAGATACGGTGGTTCTGTAGGATCAGAGGATGGTGTGTAACACAGAAAGAAACAAAAATGTGCCTAGCTTAGCCGAAATAAGACATAACACAGGAAAATCTATCCAAGTGGGGAGGAAGAGATAGTCAGGTTGTTGCTGATGGAGCCAGGGAGGAGACATCGCCTGAGGGTGTGGGCTGGAGGAGGTGAAGGACAGGAGACTAGAAAGGTGAAAAAGCTGCAGCATTTCATTAGTCTGTGTAAAGTCTGGGAAATGCTTCGTGTTGTTGGTAGAACAGTGAATCTACTGATGTTAGCCCCGGTAACCCGGTGCCTGAAGTAATGCTGAGGCTGGTGCTGAGCAGGCAGTGACTGCCCTGCAATCTCCGAGGTCCCTCCGCTGACGTGGGCTGGGACGGATCCTGCTTTTTGCATGGAGCTTCCGCCTTGTGGCTTAGTTTAACCTGCTGTTTAGTGCATTGGCTTGGCATAAAGCATATGCAAGTGACAGTGCTGAGGGGATGCGGGGTGGAGGGTCTAGCAAAGCAAAGCAAGGGAAGTTTCTGTAGTATACTTTAACTAGGAGAAAAATATTTAGTATCTATAGACTTAGCACACAATAATGAATAACAACGCCTCAAGAGATAGGCATTATTTTAATTTACTTTATAAAGTAAATCAATTCATAGAGAAAACCTGTTTGGACAGTTTAATTACAGATACTGGATTATAATTCAGGAGCTTGCATGCTCAGGCTGGCAGGTAAATAACAAGAAAAATCATTAGCAGAAAGTGGAAGAGGAAGACATACGTTATAGGAGTTTCTCCACTTTCTAGGTCTTAATTTGTAAACTTCCCTTCAAGTTCAGTGCCTTCATCTTATTAGATGTCATTGTCACTGCTTGTTATGAAACACTCAATTTTTCATTTAGATTTTTCTTAAAAAGATCTTGCTAAGCTGAGCATGACCACAAGTAAATGCAGAAACATGTCATTAAAATGCTGTGCAAGATTTCTGTGAGATTTGTCCATTTGTGCATTTAACTTTCTGGTTTCCATTTGTAAATGTGGTGGCGGTATAAAATAAGATGTAGAACTGTGCACTTAATCTTTTTCATTTGATTTGTACGTGCAGGAGCTCTGCGAGCGTGCGGGGAGTGTGGAATCGCGCAGTCGGTCACTCTGGGTAGAAACGTGCTTATTTGTTCTTTTGATGTTTTTAAATTGCCATAAATTAAAGACTCCATAAATCAGGGGGTTCAGATTAAAGCTTTGAAGACTCTTACAGAAACTACATTTCAGTATAAAAAATTTTTGATGTAATCAACTGAAATAAGATATTCCTGAGCAGTTTAGATTACCTTTGCTCTGATGACTTGCATAAATCCGCCAGCACACTGCTTAATCTATTGGAGACGAAAACCACAGTGGCTCTAGCAGAAAGCCCAAGTATTTGCCTCCTGTACCAGCAAAAGCAGCCTGTTTGTCTAGTTTTCACACCCAAAGGTCTTTGTCTCCAAACCGCGGCTGTTCTCCCATCTGCGTCTGGTTCTGCATCTGCACGATCGCACTATCAAGATGCCGATTTCCAGGTGCTGTGTGTGTGACAGCGATCTCCCCGCGTGCTGCACATCCCTGGTCCCTGCACACAGAAGCTAGGAGATGCCCCAGTCCCTGAGCCTGGCCATGGCTACGGGAAATGCGGGTAGATTTTGTCCGTGGAGGGTGGGGACTGAAGCCCACAGGTTTATGCACTGAATCCGTCAGACTTAAAACAGGAGGTGTCAAGCTTGGCACCGCTTTCCTGAATCATGGCCTTATCCGTGAGCAAATAACATATGTCTGAACCTGCTGTCAACTGCAATGAGCTAAAGCAGAAACTCAGTGCCAGCCGATGGTAGTTATGTTTTTGGCCAGTATATGTGACCACAAAACAGAGCAAATAAAGGCTTTGGTTTTATCCATACCTTTTTATTTATTTCTGTAGTCTGTATTAAGGGACCATTGCTTTAAAATCCTTAGACATTTGGACATATTTTACAAGACAGTACAGTTTCTGAATGTCACACATTGATCACAGTTTCATACTACTACATGCATATAAAGACACTGATTTTTTTTTAAATAATTTATTTACGGAAACAACTGGAGAGGTCAATAAACTTCAACAAAGAATGAGTAAATCAAAGTTACGAAAAATGTAAGACTCTAAGTACACTAATATATGGCTAATGTTGCTGTAATCACCCCAAAATGCCAGGGTATTGAAACATTGCTTAAATGGGGAGAAAACATCTGCTGACGCATTGCCCCTTGGGTCCGTCCAATATAACCCAGTGACGGGATTGTGCAAGACATGCAGAATCTGCTGGGCTGTATGGCAGAGGCGTGAAGCACTGCCTGTCATTATAGACATGCTGAACTGGATTCCCCGTTGCTTCCCCATTGTGCAGGTTAAAAAATAACTGAAGTGCAAGGCAATGGAGAAACCTGTCATATTCTGCCCTCTCTCAAGCTGGGTCACAGTTGGTTTCAATTTCCAGATACAAAAGCGATTTGATTTACATGTACTAGCAGAGCCACAGGAAACTTACATTTTTCCAGTTTTTATTTTTTGTTAAATATCACATTTTTCTTTTAAAGGGAACCCCACAGCTTGCTTATCCTTCAGTGACTACGGATGCTCACCGCTGCCCTTTGAGGATGTCTCTGGGAAGCCCTTGCCTGGGGCTCGTGGGCCACTGTGCAGGTCCAGCAGCCGTCCTGTGCTTTTGGAGAAGGAAGACCTGAGGCTGTTCTCTGGCCCTGTGAAATGCTGAGCAGCCACGATGTGCAGCACAGCGACAGACCGTGCTGGCGTCCTTCTGTGGGCATGGAGTTGTTATTAAACGGCACTTGCAACAGTGCCTCAGTAAGTGTTTTCTCTCCATTCAGGAACTGCTTCACTGGCCTGATTAGAAAACAGGAAAGTTGGGGGTACAGTTTTTTAATGCTAATCTAGTTGGAAAGCGAGTTTGGTTGGTAGCTGTGGCTTGCCGTTCTGATTGCAGTATCATGGCTTCAAAGTTCAAAGTGACATGGAGATGCTGCTCCCCCCACCCTCCCCCCAACCACACCAGTGGGGAATGTTTCCATGCAAAAGCAATTTTCTGCACCCACCACCAAAAAGCCAGAAAGAATGGGGAAAAAAATGTTCTCGGTCTTTGCCACAAGACAACAAAACTGACATAAACAAAATAAATCCCAGTGGTCGCACGAGTCAACGTGTGGCTAATGGAACTTAGAGGCAGTGAAACATAACAGGAAGAAGGGGCATGAAGGGCAGAGCTCCTAAATGAAATATGGAGAGTAGAGAAGAACTGATGAATCTTAAAACAGTCTTAAATGTAGATTACCAATAGAACCAGAGGTTGCGACACAAGCAAATGTAACCGATGGCCCATCTGCCAGTAGTGTCCTCCCAGCATCAGTAAGTCCCTGGACTGAGGGCTGAGAGTGTCGAACCATGTGGCTGAGCTTGTGGTCCTGCTGTAGGACAGTCACCTGTGAGTTTGGGATGTTGCGTGTGGCATCAAGCCCACGAAGAGTGAGCTGACGTGGAGGAATGCTCAGTGAAGTCTGGGATGATGTGATTATCATCCTCTTGCTTGAAGGATTCCTGCCTTTCCCAGGCTTTCACTGACCTGTCTGTTCCCCATTCCCTCACCCCACTGGTTTCCTCACTGCTGCTGTGGACAGACACCTCCATCCCTGAGGTCATGCAGAGCTTTTAGTTTTCCGTTAGCTTTTAGAGATATGGGTCCAAATTCTTTACTGGGCTAAACGGGGCACAGCTTCATTGACTTCAATGGGCTTTTACTTACAGCAGCAAAGAATTTGGCATTTCATGCAAATTTGGCTCCCTGGTTTCCACAAGGCTCTAGTTTGGGTGGGTCTTTGTACTGAGCCCAGCCTGATTATTATTTTTTGAAGGTAGTGTTGCTACAGTCTTGAAAAGACCCCTTTAAAAATGTCGCAGGTTAATCCTTGTTCAGTTCTACAGAATATCAATAGTATTATTTCTAGTTGAAAAGAAAAATGAAGCTTTCTCTTCTAAGCCTCTAGACCAAAAACTTCTTGTGCGATGAAGCCAGAATCAAGCAAAGCAAAATTCTGACTAGTATTTACAGATATGAACACTTGTGGCACCCTACCATTGGTGTCAAAGGACACTTATTGTGGCTTAGGTAACACCAGCAACAAAGGGGATACACACCCTGAATGTAGACTTTCAGTTTTCCTAAGGTTTCCTTTGTCTGGCCAAGACAAAGTTTCAGTGCAAGAGCCTAAATCTGATCAGCATGGAGTGCGAAACACATGCTGGAAAATAAACATCTCTTCTTTGAAGGGCTGGTTGGTA
The DNA here is from genome assembly GCA_013398225.1 of Steatornis caripensis. NCBI lineage: Eukaryota > Metazoa > Chordata > Aves > Caprimulgiformes > Steatornithidae > Steatornis > Steatornis caripensis. The sequence continues at coordinate 72,394 of VZSC01005640.1, forward strand.
TTTGGGTCGTTTCTGTCGTGGTGTGGGAGGGCTACCTGCAGCGGCGAATTTAAGACTGGTCTGACAAGAAGCTTTCTAGGGTTTTGTTGACAATGCTCAAACAAACTTACTGATATGGAAGGTGCCTTTTGAAGGGATTTATGTGATTGTTGATGATAGATGTGGTGGAGTATTGCATTAATTGCTTTCAAAACAAAAAGAAAAACCCCACCCAGTTTTAATAACTTCATGTGTAAATGGGTTTTGCTGATACGTAATCACACACAAAACTGTGTCTGCTGGTTATTCTGTTCATTCAGGTGGTATCTGGACTTTCTGAACCAAGCGTTTTCCCAAATTAATTCTGTTTCGGGATTATTGGCTAGTGTGGTGGGCATATAAGAAAATCACACAAGCAAACAAAAGGAAAGGGGACCAAAACTCCATCTTTGGAAAAAACATGGTCACTGACCAGACGGCTGGGCCGGTTCAAAAGGAGATGTTTGTGCAGAGCTACAGAGCTGGTCTGAAGCTCTTTGTCGTGCTAAACCTCAACAGGCCATGAGATAGCTTCAGGATGCACATTTATCTCATGGGCTTTTTATTCAATTTATGTGACGGTACAGCTATAAAGGAGCAAGGAAGATCGTTAAGTAAGCAGGTACATGGACGGACTTTACCATAACCAAATCCAAGTCTGGTTCCTTCTGAACATGTACGTTCAGGTTTTTTCATTCCCCCATAATTTTTTCTCATTTCCTGATTTTGTCTGGGCCTGAAAATAGAAATTCCAAAACCCAGTGGGAAATGAAACTCTTGACCCTTCTGTTTTAACCCAGGACCACCCTCCCCCACCCCCTCCCAAAGGTGGGAGCTTTGCCTGAGCATGATCAGGTCACTGCCTGAAAATAAGAGCCTGAACTTTGATGCTTATGCCAACGCCGTCATAATCATTAGGAGTCAGATTCAAATCCCGTCTCTTCTTTACGCTCTCAGCTTAATCGACACAAATCTGGAAAACCACTGAACTCCAGGCTATGGCTAACACTGAAGCCAGTGGCATTCGCTGACATTTACACTGCCATAACCGAGGGCAGAATCTGGCCCGCTCTGGGTTTCTCAGAAGGAACATCTTAGTTTCCATAGCCAGTCCCTGGTTATTTTTAAGTACCACAAACAGGAAAATACAAAAACATGACAACATCAGACAAACTCAGTGACCTTTCACAGACGCAATTCCAGGAGGGACGGTGCAGGTGTTTTTCAGAACAAAAGAAAATAACGACAACAAAAAGGTTAGGGGATCAGCTATGTAAATGAACACCAAGAAAGCATCTAATATATTATTCTGTAATACAAAAAGAAGAAATCTGACTTGATTGCCCTATTATAAATTTGCTAAAAATACAGATATATATTTATATTTTTATATATATATACTTTTTTTTTTAAATCTGAACAGAAAAATAGACTACTCTGGAATGCATGAAAGTCACATGACTTTTCCATACATCAGATACTTATAAAGCCAACACAATGGCAAACAGGAGGTACAGAGGTAACTAGAACATCTGTACTTTATTCAAGAACTATTTAAAGCCATATTCTCCCCAAGTAGGTGATCCTAAAGCAACCTAACGTAACACTTATTCAGTCTGATTACTGTAAGCAAAAACGACTGATCAAACATGAAGAAGTTGGCGCTAATTTGGAGTCGCCGGGGAAGCCCACCTCCCTATCTTGCTCCCGACTGAGCTGCACAGGAGGGCATCAGTGCCACACGGTCTCCGTCACTTGGCTACTTTATTCAGTAATTGTACTATTTGCTTTAAAATGAGGAGTTAAAAACTATTGGAGATCATATTACGTGGAGCTTACCGACAGAGAGAGAACTTGGCTTTAGAAACCTTGTCTTTGCGATGAGTTTTAAATACCCTTGTTATTTACTATAAACTGTACCAGTCATAATTCTGTCAAGACATAAATATACAATAGGTACAAATATTAACAATACATTACAATTTTACAGAAGAGAATACTGTTTTCCTTAGAAATGTGTATCTTATTAGCTGCAAGGGAAGAAAAGGCTACAGTTTATCACAGCCATAGTTGCCAAAGAAACCGACCGCCTCGGATGTCTTTCCGCGTGACTTGCACAGCCAGATATTCCCTGGCATTCGACACACGGCATGTTCAGGAAGGGAATGTGCGTTCTGCGGGTTTTCTTTTCCTCTTTTTTTTGTCTTCTTCTACCTTTATTGACTCTCCAACCTTTCAGGAAAATGTGGATTTCACAGGAGACTTTTGTTTCGCTTTTTTTTGTTTTCCGTAAGTGTGCTTAGGTGAAGTTTCTAAGAAAAGGCACTGAGAAATCTACTGCAATGTGACTGCTGTTTTCCTCTGTTCAAGGCTCAAACTCAAAGGATCTTTGCCTCCTGGTTAAGAAAACTGCACCCATTCCTACCGCCTATATATATATATTTTATATATATATTTTAATATATGTATTAAAAATGACGTTGATGGCGTAAGATACAAGCAAGCACAGACATCACACGTACATAGTCCTTTCAGATTCGATGTCTTCTGCAGCAGCAGGTGAAACTCTGTCAGCTTGCTTTATACATGATGTACAGTAAATTCGCAGACCTGAATGCCAAGGATCAGTGATTAAACTGCACGCTTTAGCTCGATGCAAGAGATATTGCGTATTTTCCCCAACTGTTATGAGCTTTGGGAAAGATGTATGAAACAAACTATAAAATGAAATTGTGTTTCTAGGGTCTATAGGATTTGGTGAGCATTATGTTTTCAAAGCACTGCCTTTCCTTTTGTAATGAGTACAGATTTAGTCTACCATAGCGTTATGTTCGAGTAGATTTCCCAGTGCTTACATTATGTATATGTGTATTATGTACACACACACATATATAGATACGTACTTCATATTCAGACTTTATTTCATTAAAATAAATTAAACATAATTCCTTTTTAACTGGGCACAAAATGAGAGCTACATCTTCGTACACAAATAAGAAAGAAATGCTCTTCAAGCATATTATATGCTTAATTTTAAATTATTTGCTTTCTATAAGAAATCTATAGGACTTTGGCTATTCAGACTTAAAAGGTAGTTTTTCAATGATACTTTTGAATTTGGCTTTCAAAAGTGACTCAATAAAATGCTACTTTAAAGGTAGGACTAAATAGATGATATAAGGTGTGTGTCGTGAGTGATCACACAAGGCAGACAGAGGGCCTTTGGTTACAAGGAGAGTTGCACCAGTTGATTATCAGTTAAAAAATGATAGAATTATTGATCTATACATTTTTGTCAGTGCCATCTATAAACCAAATACATCAATTTGGATGAGAGTGTGGTAAATACTACACTATATGGCTATATTTAAATATGTTCACTTTTGTGATATGCAAAATATGACTTTTTTCTGCATGAAAGCATCAGCTCTAAAAATATTTAACTTGGAAATCGCTATTACTTACTTTATCAAAAAAATTTTCCCTGATATTTCTTCTTTTTACATTTGTGCTGATGGCAGACATGAATGATCACTGAAACAGAGAGATTATGTTAAGACTGTTCTCTTTAAAATTTCTTGTTGCTGCTCTATGGCCTCAGGAAGCCACAGAATAAATCGGTATTTAAAGCTTATCATCTGCTGGAAAGTCACTTTACTTTTTCATGATGACTCAATCTTAACTAGTATCTCAGCAATACATCGGTTCCTCTAAGTACACTTGTATTTACTATGGCCAAATCCTAAAGTCCTTCACCAGACAAAGAGCTCACTCAGAGGAATGGTGGTTTTGGCTGAGTGAAGGCAGAGTAAAAGCTAGCGAACCTCAGGAACTGGCCCTGCGTAAATACTCTGGAGAGTATCATCTGCACACATAGGTGGCTTGAACTTATTTTGAGTACCTCCCGCATCACTCTTCGCATGGCATGAGGTCTCATTCGCTGCCAATGGGCTAATTCATGAGGTGGTGGCTCAGGTCTTACTCGCGCCTTCCCCAGGGTCTTCCCTTGCTTGGACGCAAGGGTGACTTCTGAGCAGGTACCTTGGGCTGCGTCTACCGCCCGGGGATGGGGTCGGCTGAGCAGAGCAGAGTTAAATCCAACACGTGTACAGTTTTGTGCCAAGGAGAGACCTAACAAAGCTATCATCGTAACCCATAATAGTTCCTAAAACATATATGTGCTTATTGCTTTTGTCCGTACATGCTGCATTCGCTATTACGGATTACAGACAGAAGTACTGTACAGCTTGGACGGACAGACATTTACATTCAGGACTCACCAACAGCTTTTTTTTTTTTTACAATTAGAAGGAACAAAACGCAGCGGACTCGAGCGGCTCAGGGTCTTCCTCCCACCTGTGCGCCTCTGCTCCTGCGTCCCGTGTCTCAGCACGTCCCTGGACCTGCTGCATGCAGATCGTTACGTGCCCCGGCAGGTACCCAGAAATAGGTCAGGAAACACTCATTGACAGAGTTATTTACAATTGAGTTTTACAGTAGAAACAGAGAACAACATAAAAGATTACCATCACAGTTATCACAGGACAGGTTGTGACTTGCTACAGGCGTGTAACAAATCACAGTCACGACAGGAGGCACAAATTAAAATAGTGCTTGGTTAAAGTGCTTGATTGTTACACTCTGCTATCCTACTCCAGCATCGCAACAACAACAAAAAGTCAACGTAAAGTGCTTTTCCCCCCAAGATTAAAAACCAAAGACAAATTATTTCCTACACAATTTGACATAACTTTATTGAAACAATAATATTTTAAAAACCTAGGCTGGTGGCTGCTAGTTCTGTTCATTTAAAATGGTCAGATCTTTTTTTTTTCTTTTTTTTCTTGTTTCGTTTAAAAATGACTGGATGTTATTAAAACATCAGGCCTGATTCTCCTGTCTCTCGCAGCTGCTTTGTGCTGCAGCTCTGCAGAAGCCACTCGTGCCCAACCTCCTCGCGAGAGAGAGCACAGCCAGGCCCGGGGCGGGTTGCTAACGAATCCCTCTTTTTGCATATTTATGTAACGCTTGCATATCTTTCACTGTGCCGCTTGGGCACAAAAAGCTTCAGACCAACTGGTTCCTCTCCTACACCAAGGGCAAGACTTTGGCTGATGCCTGGAGTTGGCGTGCAGGTGGGAAGGGGAGGCCCAGGGAGCCGTCCCGGTACCCCCAGCACAGACCACAGGGGCCAGCTGCAGCGTCAGCGCCGCCGCCGCGCTCGGCTGCCCCCGCGGGGCAGGGCAGCGAGCATCTCCCTTCCGTGGAAGGGTAGGGCGAGAGCTGAGCTCTCCTTCCAGCCCTACGCTCCCCGGCACCGGGAAGGGGGTCTGGCTGCGATGCCTCCAGAGAGTCCTGCTTCTGCATGGCTCCTTCACACCTTCCCAGCGTGGGCTGTGGGTCCCCTGAGGGCCACGCGCTGGCCCTGGGGCAGGTATTGATTTTTAGCAGAGGGTAAGTGCGAGTTTCACTATGTCCTAGGGGATGTTTGGAATTAGATACAAGTGGTGCAACTCACCCTGCTGATATTTCAAAAGAAAACGTCAGGTCCTACAGGATATCGTATTGTTAAACACACACAAAGCATTTTAATAATTGGTTTCTCTAGACCGTTATTTGTTTTAAATGGTTTTTGCTTGGATTTTCCAATGATGCAAGTGTTCCCTGTTACCTTTAGACATAATATCCATCAGAGAAAGCTGTAGATGGGGAACAGCTGCCCTGAAGCAGTGAGCATTGTGTTTTTGATAGCTTTATACCAACCCCAGCAATTTATTCCAGAGTTCAAATCTGGCTGCCTTGGCATCCTTTATGGAACTAATGCAAATCAGATGTTAATATTTCCAAAAGGAGCTCTAGCGTTCAAGGGGAATGGATGGATATTTGGTCACATTGGCTTCACTGGACAACATGAAAGGAGATCAATGTGTGATCATGATTTGCAATCCTTATTTTTGACTGATGTGGGCAACGTCTTTAGAGTTGTTTCAGCGAAGGACATTTTCACAAACCCACACTGGACCTCCCCCAGACTTTTAGAAACAGGTGGCTTGTTTCAGCCAAGTTCATGCCATGCAGAAGCTCTTTTTTTTGTTTTGACTGTAAAGACATTCCTTTAAACTTTCAGCGAGTTCTCTTGGAGCCCATCTCAGATGCTTTGATCATGTGTGTTAGCATGTCCTCCGCTGCCTGGTAATACATGGACTTCTGGGGAAATGTGATTTTCTAGTCTGACAGTCTCCTGATTGGCCTGGGTTCTTCCAGTGATACCTTCCATAGAGTAAATGCAGTTTTGCCCTATCAGCTTAGGGGAGGTGGGTAAAGCAGCAGCTTCTAGATGGTTCTTCTCTGTTCTATAAGCATTGTCCTTTTGCTTTAGATAGCCACTGTTTGTAACATTGTACTTGGGACTCACATTTCCGGGTGGGCTCGAATCATAAAGCAGCTGACCTTCATCATCAGTGTCAGCATCTATATATTTGTGTATACCAGCATCATGGAAGTTGAAAGCTATGGCTGTCTGTGTATCTGGTGACTTTGGGGGTGTTCTCGCACTCGCGGTTGTGTAGATCGAGGTTTCTGGGCTCATGAGAGATCGGTCAGAGAGTAAGGAAGTGTCTGTGGCAGCAGCAGCAGCTGCCCGGCTCTTGAGAGGGTCTGGATATATTCTCAGTATATTTGATGCTGGTACTAATGTGCTGGTGTCCTCTTCAATGAAGTTGACTTTCAGAGATCTTAGTTTTAAAGGATTACTGGCCTTTATGGAGCTTTTGGGACTTTCTATGAAAAAAGCAGAATGGCGGCCACCTTCAGAGCTTGGGTTCATTTCCACAAATCTGGCACCGCTGCCCTCTTGCCTGCTCTGCTCCTGAATCACGTTAATGCCGCCTTTGCAGGGAAGGGTAGCAAGCGGGCTGTGGGAAAACCTCCCGGAGTCAGGGAACTCTGCTGCGCAACTTATGAAGCTGTCGATGCTGGACATGCTCCTCATGTCTATGATCCCATCAGCGCGAGTCGTCAGCAAGGGTACCATAGGGCCGGGAAGGGTTTCCATTTCTAGCTCTTCCTTTTGCTTTCCAGGTTGACTCGACTCTTTAGTATTAAGGTTTGGCTGGGACTGAGTCTTTGCCATTTTATTATACATGTCCTCTAGCTGTTGGACATTCAGGTGCTGGGGACTTGAAGATGACCTGGCTTTTTCTGGAGATCCTTGTTCCTTAGTTTCAAAAGATTTACTAGAGCTAGTCTCAGAGAGTGTTCTCTTGGTCCATTTCCATTTGCTGGGAGATAAATGATTGTCCTGAACTTTATCCTTTTTGGCTATGCTTTCTCCATTCTTTTCAACCACAATGTCCATGAGTTCTATACTACGGGCAAACGCATCCTTCATGTTCATGGAAACAATACTGCCATTCCTTTTTGCTCTTTCAAGAGCTTCCCTGCGCTTAATGGCTTTCTCCTGCCTCTTCTGCTCTTTGTAGAACTCAGAGAAGTTATTGACAATAATTGGGATGGGAAGAGCAATCACCAGCACTCCAGCAATGCAGCACAGTCCTCCTACTATTTTACCTAAAAGTGTTTTGGGGTAGATGTCTCCGTAGCCTACTGTTGTCATGGTGATTGTTGCCCACCAGAAAGAAGCTGGGATGCTCTTGAATTTTGTATCATCCTCGTCCTTTTCTGCAAAAAACACTAAACTGGAAAAGATCATAATGCCCATGGCCAAAAACAAGATGAGTAATCCAAGCTCATTGTAACTCCTCCTCAGTGTAAACCCCAAAGATTGTAAACCCGTTGAGTGCCGGGCGAGCTTTAGAATCCGGAGTATCCTCATGATCCGAAATATTTGGACCACTCGTCGTACATTTTGGAACTGAAGTACACTTTTATTGGATTCTGTGAGGAAGATAGTGACATAGTACGGTAGGATAGCTAGCAAATCAATAGCATTCAGCGGGCCTTTGAAAAACTTCCATTTCCTAGGCGAGGATAGGAACCGCAAGAGGTATTCCATTGTAAACCATGCAATGCACACCGCTTCCACGTGGGCAAGTTGGGGATTATCTGTGGTCTGCCCAAATTCATCCACGCCTTGTAGTTCAGGAAGTGTGTTAAGGGACAAGGCAATTGTAGATAGTACAATAAACATGATGGAAATGATTGCCAAAATCTGGAAAGAAAGAGAAAACAGTGAGTTCATCTAAGAATATATTACGCTATCTATCATTGCTGTTAACGCATGGCTGTATTTCCACTTACACATTTCAAGACTAATTTTGTTCTGCGTACACGGAAGTCAGATAACCAATGCATCCTGAGGTGATTTTATTTTGGAAGCTGCTTTAGTTATGTCAGATGCATAAAGAACATAAAGCATCTACTTCGGCTCCTGTGCTTTCATCTCTGTGTAGTCAAGGAACGCGCACCAAGCAGCTAGGATGCCAGGAAGGCTGTGAAGCAGTTCAAAGCAGGAGCTTTTGATCAACTACTAATTAGGTGCCCAACAAAGCCCATCTGGACAACAGGTTCTGAAATCTGAAGAAATGAAATCGTGAATGTGAGATTCAATCAGAGCAATGTCCTCCATTTAATGCACGGTTACATTTGTAATTTTGGGTGCCTATGGCAAATTACAGAGATGTGTACAATTCTACTACATACAAGCATACAAGTAATACACTCTTTTTTAATGACTCGTCTCTAATTTGAAACTTGATGGTTGTGAAATACACAAAAACTTTACCAAGCTTTCTAAAACATTTTAGGCTCTGAGCTACTCTACATGTGACCGACTGGCCATCCTAGCTCCTCATCGTAACCAGGGGAAAGAGCAAACTCATCCAGGAAAACCAAACTGCACAACACTGAGACAGTCAAGGCAGGGCAGGTCCAGCCACTGGAGAGCTCATCCATCATCAGAAACCAGCTCTTGGGCTAAAGAGTGCAATGAAAGGAGAAGGGTTTGCAGTGAGCAGGCTCTCTAAAAACCCACATAAATCTGATCAGATCCTGGGCCACCGACTCAATGCAGAGTCAGAAAGTGTGAAGGGCTAGATTAGCGTATTTACACCTTTCAGATGGTGTAGGCAGGCTGTCCTTTCATACCTGTTTTATGTAGACATTAATGCCATACTTTCCAGTTTTCCCTAATTACATCTGCTTTTAAAGTCATTTTAGGGAGGTTTTAGAGCTGACAGGCAATTTGAGGAGTGTTTTTTTATACTAGTGAATTCTTTCTCAAGTTTGTTAATTGGGTGGGATTATATCTAGTTTCTTAGGTTACTGCCAAAATACAGCAATGATTTCAAAACACAAATATATGTGACTAATGTTTTATGTACTCTTTTCAGTGTAAGTTGGTCCTTTATGCTCACTTTTCTCCTTCTTGATAGAAAAGCAACATGAAATCAATTGCAACGTATGCGCATGATGACTAGATACTCAATATCAAGCAATGAATTATAAAACATATGACAAGAGTTCTGCATCATGAGTTGCAAATGTGACACACTCCTTCCTTGCTCATAGAACTAGATTTTAGGTTTTCACATGGCGACCTTTCTCAGCCAGCCTCACAATACCAAAATATCCACAGTTACCACTTTGGGCACCGGAGAAAGGAATTCTTGCAGGATCTCTTTTCAGTGAAGCCCAGCACAGCCTTCCCAACAGTCAGGAAATATCAGACTTCAGAACATTTATCCCTAAACGGACAGTCATTACAGTGGAACAAGACTTGATGCTGTAGGAGAAACATGCAGATCCAACACGGTTCAGAAACACTATGGTCTTCTCAAGAAGTGCCTCACCTCTTCTCCAAAGCTGAAAGGAAGAAATGGTCTACATACATAGGCTGGAAGCTTCACTTGAATTAAATTCCTATAGGAAGCTTAAGCTATGGCTTTAGGAAAAAAGCCCATATACCTTTAAAAATTCCAAATTTAAGGCAAGAGTTTCAATTTTTAAATTTTTATTTCAACAACTGTTTTAAAATCCACTTGCTGTTAAGAAAATTCCTTCCAAATCAGTGTTATAAAATCACTTAACTTTTAACTCACTAAAATGTACTGTATAACTTTGATTTGTATGTGACACTGCAGACCTAGTAACAAAAATTAGCTCCATTAAACACTCTGCGTTTCATTGCCTAAATTGGATTAAATGGAAGAAATGAATGGTGTAAATAGCATCCTCTCCAATGCTCTAGTACCGGGAGTTTTAGAATAGACTCACTTTCAGTTACTAAATTGTTGCCAGGAAAAATGCTGGGAAGATTCTTTTTCCTTTCTAAACAGGTTGCCTAATAGAATGTTTGCTGTTAGCTGTGCTGTGCACCCTCACAGTGCTACTGAACGTTTCGCCTCCTCCTTGTGACCTTACCCTTGCATAAATTTGCTGCTGAAATATGAACATCTCCACAACAACTTGTGCAATGGCAGGTTTGCCTTGTTGAGCAAATTCTCAGGTCAATGAGCCAAAGAAGCTGTGGGAAACACTTGGGGGGGGTGCAACAAAGTAGGAAGAACCATGGGATGAAGAGAAGCAGAGAGGGACGCACGGAAAAGTGCTTCAACTGATGGCTTCAAACTCAAAAGAATAAAATGTAAAAGTCAAGCATTTCACGGTGAAGTGGGGAGAAATTTAGATGTTAGCTACTTCTGCATGGTTGGTTGTTTCAAAAGACCATCTCCTGAAGACCAGGTAATATCCCCAAGAAGTGAGGAGCCTGATTTGCTTTCCTAGAAGGCTCTTTTAGTGTTTTTGCTGTATTTCTTTGTTTACAACCCAGCATTTCTGAAGGTGTTTGGGATGTTTTCAATGGTAATTTCAAAATTTTTGCTTGGTTTTATCTCTGCCCACTATACACAGAAGGGCTTATTTGTAGACTTAGATGTACCTAGTGTTTTTTATCTCCTTCGTTTTCAGTGTAAATATTAGCACTCCATCTTTATTCAGTGGATGCCATCCAGCAGCAGTAATTGGTGTCAAAAATTCTGTTTCCTTTGATATACCTTCCTGCTTTGAAGATCGAGGCAATGCCAGATGAACATAAATTTGAAAACTAGGAGATCTGAGGGTAAAATTTGTTTTTGGCTTAGCAGATTTAGCCATGGAGCTAAGCAATAAACAGAGAGAGACATTTATCATTTCTCCCGCAAGTTGCAGCAAGATGTCACCTGTGCTCCTAAGTTACAGTCGTTTCCCCTTATTTATCTACTGCAATCATATATCTTTGGGAATCTTGTCAGGCTAAGAAAAACTTCTGCCAACAGATTGCATGAGAGAAGCTGTGTATTTCCCTTCCTCTTTGCTTCTGTGTTTACTCTTACATTTCACCTGTAACAACACACCATAAATTGTGAAATTTCCCCATCAAGTACTTTTCTAGGTGACTTGCAGAGGGTATTGGATGGGCTCCTAATGGCAGCACTGGCTTGTGGTGCAAGTCTCAGTATGAATGGGCAGGATTCCAGGAAAAAACTTCTCATCCACTAAATGGACTGTTTCACAAAGATTTTTATTGAGTGAATCTCTGGATTTCTATTGTGGTTCCTTTGTGAAAGCTAAATAACCCAAGGACAGGCAGGGCAAGGTTTTGAATGAATTTAAAGCAGTTGCCTCGAAGTGATTAGCATGATTGTACAAACATGCTGGTTATTACACATGCAAATGAGACAAGCAAGCTGATTATGTGAGTAAGTGGAGCCAGTTCGTGTGCAACTGCTGCTTCCTGAGGCAGGATGGATGTGCCACGCTTGCAAGCCATTAATCCTCACCTCCTCCAAAACCTCCCCCAAAACCAGGCAGGGAACCTCTACCACACACCTTTCAGGAGACAGCCACCTGCACTGGGCCTGATCCTGCTTGCTGGGTGAGAGTGGCTCCAGGGACTCATCCTTTGTGCTGGCAGGGTCTGTGCTCATCCCTGGAGGGAAGAGGGCTCCCGCAAAGAAGCCAATCTGTTCAGAAAATCCCATCTCTCTTTCTTGAGCTTGTGGTAGCAGCAGTTTGTGGGCAGCAAAACCGTGCATGCCACCGCCCAGATAGCGCAGATCAGGGTACGTTTTAGGCAGCAGAAACTAGCCCAACATTCTAGGTTTGGTGACATTTATTGCTTGATTATCCATTCTTTGCACTGCTGAAGACCCTAAGTAAGGTCAAGGCATATGACCGGAGACTTTCACGGCCATTAAAATTAATGAGAATTGGCTGTCCAAATTCCATAGATGGCTCTAAAATCTCAGTGTAAGCATCTGAGATCTATCTGCTCATGGCAACATGCCCTATACTTTTTCTGTCTTCATACTCAGTAATGAAGCTGATATAGCAAGGAGAGGGTTGGTGCGTGGGAGAGAGTAGGAGGGTGTTTGAATATAGATTCAATATTCTTGGAAATACGATGAGGAAATTGTTATGTAATCAAGAAGTTCAATAATGGTTTTGTCTAATGCACTTTTTTAGCTCCATCAAGGCCTGCAGAATAAACTTGGCATCAGGACCGGGTATCACTCACATGCTCCATTTAGTAAGGGATTTTTCCTGCAGCCCCCCTACTTCCCCAAGCAAACAATATACTTTGAGTCAGACTGTCCAGCTCCATCCTGCCATGCCTCTGGCAGCCTCTGTCTCCCCAGGCCCTGAGAAACCGAGAGCGCAGCGTATTTTGAGCGGTATCCCACATGCTGCGCAGTGCAGAAACAGATGGAGAGTTCCTTAATCTCCTGCCTGCTTTGTTCTGCACGAGAATAACGTCTTCTGCTCATGGCAGCTATACATGTCTATGGTATTTATTGACAGAGACTTGTTTTAGGAAACATCTTTTCACTAGAAAATGCCTATTTATTAACTGAAAGAGTTTGCAGAACGCGGTCACTTCTGATGTCATGATTCTCACCATTGGGCTTGTAGGATATTTTTTTCTGTGCTGAGGCCATAATACAATGCTGAGGCCATAATAGAAGGTAACACTTGCTTCTTGGATCATGACAAGAAGTCGAAGCCAAACTTGAGGATAGGGTTGCAAGGGAAATACAGAGAATCTTTAATCTGCTTTTTCATGTGGAAGGATGTTAAGATGCAATGTAAGACCTTGAATCTCCAAAACCCGTAAGTCCCACTGATTCTTGTGGAGTATATACCCATGCTTCAGAGTTTTCTCTTGTCTGGCACTTTACGTGCCACTTCTGCATCCTGCCCGAGGAGGGTCTTTGAGACCCATTTGTGCCAGGAGATCTGTGCTCTGGAGGGGTAGGACCCTGCACACACCAGCTCACTTACATTGGGGCAGTGCCCTCAGTGACTGTGTCCACAATCTGAGAGAATGTAAACTCCTGTGCTCTTCTGTGAGCATTACTGCATAGTATAAAATCCATAAAAACAAAATCAGGATAAAACCATTTGTATTTTGCTTTGGAAATATACGAGATCTTAATTTTGACATTGCCTAGAAAAGCCCAGATTGAATAAAGGTTAGTTATTTGATTCCAGTTATAGCTGTAATAATTTTATCTGTTGAAAGGGTAAGTCTATTTGGTTTAAAAGAGGATACAATACTTCTGCTGATTATACATCAATGCTTCGTTTGCCTACAGGCACCCAGAGAGCTGCAGCTACAACTGCTGCTGAGTAAGCTAAAGTGTGCAGAAAAGTAGCCTTCAGGCATGGCTGCCTGTAAATTCCTTAATGCTGTTGAGAACATGTTTAGTTGTCAGAGAGCTATCGAGCCCCATTAAATGACAAAGCGTGTCAGCCTTCCTTCTGAGCGAAGCCCAGATGCAAATGGTGCACTGGAGAAGCAAATGCTAAATGAATGAAAATACTGAAAAGGCAAACTTCAAAGGCGTACACTGCCTTTAGACATCAGTGCAGTGACAGTGCTCAAGAGAGGATGAGAGGGGAGCATCTGTCCTATTTCTGCTGCTGCTAGCATGGGGAAAATCAAAAAAGAAAACAAATGCATGGCACATGGAAGCTCAAGTTTTGCATTTTTCTCCTGGCCTTGCCTTCTGCCCAGGAAGAATGCAACCCCAGCAAGCAGCACTACTGCAAGATATCCAGCCCCAACAGCACCAGACAGACCCAAACTCTTTGCATGTCCTCGCTGCAAGTCCACGCAGACAAACCTTACTGCCATCCTCAAGCCGTGGCAGCATGCTCTGCTCAGGCCTCGCACGTCAGAAGGCCGTGTGTGCTCCAAGGAGGGCTCCAGCCATGCCAGGGCCTGCTCTCCCCTGTTCCCCATCAGCCTGACCTGGGGTCTCTCTCACGAGCGCTCCTGCCATCGCCCTGCTCAGCCCTCTTGCCTGACCCGCTACGTCTTCATCTTGCTCACACGTTGCCACCCGTTGTGCCGTGCAAAACGCTGGTCTTGGAGCACAGAAGCTGGAACAGCCTGCTCTTTCCCTGCAAGGCAACTAAAGAGACAGCCTCTAAAGGTGAAACCCTCACACGCAACACACAGAACGTGCCACCTGCTCTTCAACCCTCTGCACCACAGCAAGTCATTAGATGTTATCAGGGTCGGGCTCCAGACCACCTACCCAGACAAAACCTTCCCTTCAGCTTGGTGCTCCCCTTTCAGGTACATCTTCCGTTCCTGCTATCTATCTTACATTCAAGGAGACAATGGTTTGGATTCAGAAAAATAAAAAATAATTAAAAAGAAAAATGCATTGACCCTCAGCACTGGTGAATACCTGGGAACTGCTTTTCAAGATGCTTTTGTGATTTTACCCTGCACCAGGGAGAGAAAATGCTCGTGATCAACTCCCCCTGTCCCAAGCAATCTGCTCAGCCTCAGACACTATTTACAGGGCATGCTGAGCTTAAAGTGTTGCTGTTTGCTGGAGTAGTTGTGGGAGGGGTTTTTTTAATGGTTAAATTCAATCAGGAATGTGCCAAGATAGCATGAAATCAACTAAATGTAATTAAGCAAAAACTATTAGCTTGATTGCTAAACCAGTCTTCCTCTCATGAATATGCATGAGAATAATTGATATTAATTCTTTTCAAATCTGAGGCACATTAGTCCTGCATATTATAATGTGGAATTTTTTGGAAGACTAAACCAGTTCCACTGCCACTTTCTCACCAAGAGGTATAATTAGTTTTTCTGCAGGGAGATTTACCTAGTCATTGATACCATACTGGCTTGCCACATAGCGAGGAAATTAGAACAGAGCTCAAGTGATATTTTGTCTGCAAAAATGGTGACCTGTTTAACATTTTTTCCAGAAATGTGCTAGGAAAAGTGGCAAATCCAGTTACCAGCATCAGCCATGCTAATAACATTATGAAGAGCCAGGGAAGCCTGCAGGAACAGTAAATCCCTATAGATAGAAAGGCAGTGGCAATATCCTCTACCCGTTCAGTATGTTTGATGCTAGCATGGCCCTGCCACCCTGCCACCCGAGTGTTGGAGCATTTCAGGAGGCTGCTCCTAAGGGCTCACTTAAACTTATTGGGACTGCTGCATCTGGGCTCCTTCTGCAGGTCATAGGAGCTTTCTCCAGCAGGTTTCGGAGGAGTTTTTTCCCATTCATGCTTGGAACAAGGGCACAAAATTTATGCTGAGGCACTTTTCTGCCTCACAAGCTGGGGTAGATGCGTCTCCCTTTCGGGAGGCAAATCCTCCCGTACGGGGGGTGCAGCCTTCGACTGGGCTGCACAGCCCCAGAGTTTGCCCATACACTCCCAGCCTGGTTTAAAAGGCGCTTTGGTGCTATGTTGTACCGCCGACAAAGCCTTGGGTTCACACAAGGGATTACAGCTGCAAAGAAATTGAATATTAGCATCCCTCTTTTTGCGAGAGAGACATATGAAGCCCGCTGCTGGTGGGAAACATCTCTGCAGGATCCCTCTAAGCTCTCAGCAACTTCCTAGTTCTTAGTCCTTTATTCCGGCACCACCTCTTATTTTCCTGATCAGCTTCTCTGCTCTCTGTCACGCCCACACTTATCTTCATGTTCGACAGCAGACCTTGTGTCAGACAGAACGGCTTTGATGCAGGGACACGTCCACACATGGCTCTGCCCTTCCCAAGCCTGGGTTCCCAAGGGTTTTCTCCAACTGCAGCAGAGCATGGAGCCCTCGGTGAGGGCTTTGGCACAAAGTGAGTGAAGTGTTTTAATCTCAAGCACAGATGGCTCTTCTCTTTGTAAGCACTAAACACTGGATTAGATATCACATATTTAATAAATAGCAACAACTGTATACAAACTGTGTACAAAAGCAACTAAAAGCTAATCCTTGGCAATTAATCATTCCTATTAGTATGAGGCCTTAGCAAGTGGTAAGTAGAGACACTAGATACAGAGTCTGCTAGAACACAAAAGAAAAGGCTGCTGTACTTCAGCATTTCAACAAGAGAGTGATCTCAGCTCACTAAGACAATTTTGATGCATTCCGGCTATAAATATAGAGGATGAAACTGATGTGTGGAGATATAGCCTTGGTTCTTTGTTGGGTTTTTGTTTGGGGAAATTTTTAAAATTTATTTTTATTTTTTAAAGTCTCTATTGAGCTCAGGAAAATGCTCAAACTCTTTGAAGTGTCGGCTGGCAATCTGGAAACACTCATACCCATGCCCACTGACTTCTGGACATTGACACAACAGTAAGCCTTTCCAAACCACAAGAAATAAACACCTACTCCAGATAGCTCTCGGCTTTCTGATAGCTTCAAAATCTCTTATGATAGCTTGTCCTCTGTTACTGCATCCCAGCACGCTCCCAACAGACGCTGCACCCGCAGGCCAGCAACCGGATACATGTCACACAGTGCAGTGCCTGCCTTCCCTCATCCCCTCCTCAGCACAGACCTCCGAGGTCTGTCACCCTCCCAGGGTGGTCACAAGCAGCAGAGACTCGTTTATGCTACCGTGGTACCCGAGAAGTACATTTTCAACAAGAACTTATTTTTTCTTTACCATGCCCTTTGCAATGCTCAGGGGACTGCAGAGAATCAAGGCTGACCCTAAAGATGAAAAAAAAAAGGGAAAAAAGGAAAGAAGATGAAAAAAAGAGTCACTTTGTCCGTTTGGGAGCAGAGCTGGTTTTTATACTGTTTCTTGGGGTTTTTGGTTGTTTGTTTTTTTAGTGGCTGTTTTACTTCTACTTTTTACTCTTTACCCTAATAAAAGTCACCTGAAACTGTTTTAGAAATGCGGGCGTGCTGCCTTTTGGTGAATGTCTGTTGAAGAGAGGGGAGAGGAGGAGGCAAGGTTTCCTGTAAATGGCAGCTGAACAGCACCAGGTAGTACATCTTATTTTAACCCATGTTGCAGAACAGCAAAGACCAGCATTGAAGATTAAGGGAAATTATACACTTCACTAGGTTTTAGAGCATTTTTCAGTTGCCTTTTTTTTGTTTGATGTTCTTGTGTTAATATAGGATGATACTATGCTACATACTGGCTGGCAGAAATTAATCCTGTCACAAATGTACTTCTTTGAAAGGCTGAGTCTTCCTGAGCTCTTAACTTGAGCTGATTTGCCTAACTTGTTATCATGGCAGCAGATTTTGGAACAGCAAAGTTGAACCTTACTTGAACTCGCTGGCTACGTTAGCATCGTTTTTCTTTCTCATCCCCACTTCCATCTATGAATAATAAGACCCAGTATCACTTTTTTTTTTATTCTACCGAGGCCTCCTAGTAACTGTTTGCTAACTAAACACATGCTAACATGGCGCATTGGAGGAGAAGCATATTAACGAGCCTGAGTTTCGTTTGCCAAAGACAGAACTTGTCATTCCAGGGAAACACGCGGTTTTAATTTTCTGGGAAACTAGGGATTTTCTGTCAGGCATGTGGTCCTGTTACCTTACACAGCGAGCAGGCTGTAAGTGCAACAGCTTTGGGGATTGCAAAACGCATATCGTGTGTGGACTGGGGCCAGGTCATTTCTTTTTTGTGTTTCTGCTCTGAAATTTCATTGCAGTTCAGCTGAACATTAGTCCTCGTCTGGGCCACTGTTTTCCTCTCTGAGTGCGGCTCTGCTTGACTCACCCTGCGGTGGTTCCCGAGTCACTGCGGGGAAGCAGCTCTATCGTTATTTGGACACTTTGATTAAGGCTCTGCTTGGCCAGCAGAAAATAACCTGTTCCTCTAAACAGACACGGGCTGTGACACGTCTAACTCCTGAGTGCCACTGTCCCTGCAGCAAAGGCATCCATCCCTTCCATCTGCAATAACTTTCTTCGGAAAGAGAGAGCGAGCCTGCAGAGGCCGTGCCCTGGGGAGAGACCATGCAATCCAGTGCAAGGTCAGACGAAAGCCACCCTGCGGGTTCCTTTAGCGGCTGGATAAAGCTCTGTCTCCAATCAGGTTGCATTATCCCTAACGAGCTCTGGCAGACCCCTCAGCTCTCTGCTCTTCCATCAAGACAAACTGGTAAGATCCACCTTCCCGAGGGCAGCACTTAACCCTTTCCACATACGCTTCCTTGCTCACGGGGAAGCCCAGGTATTAACTAGGCCCTGAACAAGGCACGCAAATTCCTCACTCTACTGCAAAATGTTGGCTGCTGAGCTGGGGGACTTACCCCACGGCCCCTCTGCTGGAAGAGGCGATCCTGGGGTCTCCTGGTGCTCTGCATGTCTGCAGAAATGGGCACCTATTTCTGTGCTGCCGTTTGGCCTCATCGTGAGTGCAGCACAACATGCCAAAAATCCCCAACAGCGCAAGATTTGCAAAAGATCCTCACTCTTCTCTATGTATTAAAATATAGCTTTTTAATGCATGAAATACCCAGCATCTCTCATTGACAACACTTGTGAAAATCATCTGCTGCCTGGTGTGAGCTGCTGGACGTGGTCTGGTGAGAAGTTGCTCAGCACGTTTGGAAACAAGACACAGAGGAAGCCCGGCCTGGGGAGAAACCCACTGCCAGGTGGGAAAAACAAATCTGGTCTAAACTGGGAGTGGTTTAAGGAAGGCAAAATACCAAGGGAAAAAAAAATCCTCAGCATGCTAGGGAAGTAAATTTATAGGAATTACCAAGGGATTTAAGAATAACCTTTCAATGGGTGAAATCTGGCAGACAGAAGTGAATAAGAGTCTCCGGCAGCTGAGGGCTCTCCGTGCATTACACAGAATGAGCTGGCAATTCCTAAGGCAGTCTGAATGGCCAGGCTCATCAGAGGAGCTAACATTGGCTTATTGTTTTCCTTTATTTCTTCGAGAAGAAAAAGCATCCTAAGGGTAGCGATACTGGAGCTGTGACCCCCAATTAACCTGCTGCAGGTACGGTCAATCTGCTCTCTCCTGCATCCCCTTCAGAAGGCACAAAGCGCGTCTGTTCCCATGGTCGCTCTCTCCTGAGAAAGAGAGGAAGGGAAAAAGGTGCAGCTCTATTTATGAAATAGTCCTGCTTTATGGCGCTGCCCTTCCTGCAGCCTGGCTGAATGGTCTGTCTTTCCCCTCCCTCCACCGTCTCTCATTTCTCTGTCAATTGATTGCTCGCTGCCAGAGGGTATTATTGGCTTCAAAATCTTCATTTTCTTGTTCCTGAAACGCTCATCTTCTCCTGGCTCATTGCTGCTACTGGAGGTCAGATCTGAGTCCCAGAGTCACTAGGCCGTTTTGGGTTTGACCTTGAGAGCTTCCTTTGCTCACCCCATCACGTGAAAAGCCCCTTTGATCATTTCAGACACACGCTTTTTAAAAAAAAAACTGATGGCGAGTGATGATTTGATTATTTCAGTGGTAGGTAGAAGTAAGCTGGAACCAAAATGTTCCCAGCCAGGTTTAAAGAATCCTAGTGCCTGGCGGCGTTCCGGCTCACGGCAGAGCTGGGAGGCTGTGGCAGCACCCCGGCATCCCTGCACACACCAGAAACTTGCTTTCGTTCTGTAAACCAGCAGCGATTATGTGCTCTGGTCCCAACTTTTGCTGCGGATGAATTTATGGGTTGCAAGATGCAGTTGTATGATGTGCATGAAAACTACAGCCTGTTGCTGAGGGGTTTCCACCCAGCGTGGAAGTTCCCGAACTGTAACTTTCAGTGAGGGGCCACTGAAAGCACAAGGGAAAAAAAAGGAAGTGGTAAATCCTGAGCTTCTGTACCGTGCTGTTCAACTTCACCCTGCCTGGCTGGGTAACGATGGAGAAGAAGGTGCAGTGGTAAAAATTCCTTACAGAAAACAATTATTTTCTTAATTTAACACCTCGTGTATTGCTCCCTGCAATATTCCAGAGAACTAGCTTGTTCTCTGCAGAGTTTTGCTAGCAAGGTCTCTTGAGATTCAAATCTTTGATGTGAGATTTCTACTGTCTGCTGGGCAGAAACATCTTTATCAGATTATTGAGTAGTCAGTGGACTTGTTTAGGAAATGGTTACTCGAGATCAGCAGGGCAAGGAGCAGACACTTTCCCTGGGCAGACAGGGAGCTGGGCACGGGGTCTCCTTATTTCTGGGGTGAATAAGCTGGACATGGAGCTGCTACTACTGCGGCTAAGCTTGACTGAAGACATGTGGCTTGGGTCTGCCNGGGAGCCGGGCACGGGGTCTCCTTATTTCTGGGGTGAATAAGCTGGACATGGAGCTGCTACTACTGCGGCTAAGCTTGACTGAAGACATGTGGCTTGGGTCTGCCGGTGGGTTAACTCATTTCTCCTAAGGCTTTGTACCTTTGCAGAAGGAATAAATAATGCTCTGTTCTGGATGGTCTCATCCTGTGTCGCTGTGAATGTGTCAGCGCAGGATCCCAGCCAGAAGCTGTTAACAGGAGCCGCAGAGAATCCAGGCTTGTGCTGACCGTACCTGTGGCCCCATGGAAGACGTAGGTGAGATACATACTCTGTGGACAGATGAACTTAAACACCAGCCTCCCCAGTTTAGGACCAGAGATTACAGGTGCCAGAAAAACACTGAGCAGGAACTAAAGCAAGGAGAGAGGCTGTTCACCCGTGGGACACAGCCAGGGACAGCGTTGTGAAATGGTGTCTTGAGGAAGGGCTGACTTCTTCAGAATAGTTATCATTTATGAACTTTTTCTGTAAGGCTTTTGAAACTCTTCATTTACTGAACATTCAGTTTAAGGCAAGAAATAATAATAGTTCAGGGTTAAAGAGGTCAAAAGGAAAGTCTTGGTAAAAATAATTAAAATTTAAACCAAAAATGTAACGGAAACATGAAAATAATGAAAATGTAGCTTTGTTTTGCATCCTTCTATAATGCAGGCAGCTTCTGTGCATTTTGCAGTGTTCGTGTGGTGAAGTCTGCACTCATCATCTGTTTATCTCCAGGTACAGAGACATGTCCGGAGGAGAGATGCGGTTACAGGATCCTGCTCCTGACCCAGCTGAGGTCAGCAGCAGAAATCCCTCACTTCAGTAGGGCACCGTTTCTCCAAGGTCTTTCCTTCCATGCTATTTGCCAAAATACAATCCAGAGTGGTGAGATGAAGCCTTTGTCTTACCAAACAGGGTACAAACACGGGGTCCTGCTCTTGCCATCCTGGCAGGGCAGTCGCTGCCTGCCCAGCCGTGCCCCGCTGCCCTGCCCGTGCCACCAGCCCCTTGAAGGGAGGCTTGAAAACTTCCCATTTAAATTCTGGCTTTGGGCAAGTTGGATGCCCCAAAAATGGGTCATTCTGGCTGAAGTTTTGATCTTGGAAATGGAAGAGTTACTCAGGCTGTATTAAAGCTGGATGTAAGAGACGACACCATTGTAAGAGATGACAAATACAAAGTCGTGAATACTTTGTCAGCAGGGCAGGAGGGGAAGGGATGGCTCCTACTTAAAGATGTCTTAACCAAACCCAGCCCCTTCTATACCTCTAGATTTAGCTCAGAAATCCAGTTAAACTGCTAAGCCGACAAAGACCCCAGTTACCAAAGGGAGAGATAATGAAGATACAAAGGAAGAAAATTAGCGGGCAAAGCCATGCTCCTGGATTATTTCAGTGTGCCATGGGGGAGCACTGAAATGCTGACAGTGTACCTTACAAACCTCACAAATAAAACAGCTCTTGAAAATTCCTAAAATATTATTAACACAAACAGCAACACAGCAGCAGGGTAGCTTTGTCAAAGTGACAGCAAAGGCCACGTCTCCCCACGCTGCCAGCGGCAGCGTCTGACAGCCGCGCCAGGAGGGTTTTGTTCTGTGCACACCCGGGTGCAGGATGTGGGACCCCTCCTTCCTGCACTGTTGCACTCTCGTGGGTGGGAGATTGTCAGCCTTGCTCATACACTGAGCGTGCTACTATTGCAGCCCAAGCAAAACTCGCTTAAATAATGGTAATGGACCTCCATCTCTTAGTTTGGTCTTTTGCAAAACCTCTTCTCCACCAAAAAATAATTTCCAAAGAAATGAGCTTGAAACTAGCGTGGGACCATGCTCAGCCTCTATGAAAGGCATCCTGGAAGGAGGGGTCTGCCTGGGAGGAGGGGTCTGGGGTGCCTTTTGCAGGGGTCACCCCTCTCTTCCAAGACTTCTCCCTCCAGGTTTGGACGCCCAGAGGAATCCAGGTTGGACCTTGTATCCCCCTCCAAAGTTGCCGTTTGCAGAAAACAGTTGCAGCCAATCTCCCTCTATGTGAAGATGGTGGAAAACATAGAAGAAATTAGAAAATTGGAGGGAAGTATACAGTTACTCAAAGAAAAATGTCAAGTATTATTGTTAAAGAAAAATCTGTTGAAGAAAAAAATAACAATTTCCAACTCTCTGCATTTTTAGTGATTTGAAATCAGTCTCTAGCTGATGTTATTTTGGGGAATTTAAGCCAGACTCTTGCCGTCACCATCTCAACATTCTTGGCTTTGTTGCTATTTCTCTGTTTTATTATCCTGAAGAGAATAAGTCTATTAGCATTCTTTTCTTGGCAGAGGAACACCTGTGTGAGCACCAAGTGGATGGACTCCAGGTGGCACAGTGGCTCAACGCACGAGTCCCTTCCTCCTGCTAGGGTCAGGTGCAATGTCACAGGGATTTCCCTCCCGCAGCACAGGGGTTTTATGGGCTTTCAGGGTGTATCCCCGCATTAAGCACCTGGTCCTATGGCCAAATCCTGCCAGATGGGTTGTGCAGCCTGCATGTGATGCTGGGGCCACGGGAAAGGGGTGCACATGAGTGGGTGCCTGGGTGCACATCCCAGGTGGCCCTGGTCTACCCCATCACTGCCTTCATGAGGGCCTGCAGCACAAGACCCAGACTTCACAAAAAAAAATCCCAGCCTTTGTTGTGCTGTTGGAGTTAAAATCCTCCCGAAGGGTCACTCTGTGCATGGGCACAGTGTTAGTGAGCATTTCGCCTTCTCCACGTGCACTGGGCACTGCTGCTCTGTGTGCACAGATGTGCTTCGTGTAAATAGACCCCAGCAGCAGATGTGACTATCCCGAGCACAGGCTGTGAACCAACCTGGCTTCAACAAGCTGTTCTTAAGATCACCTGGTAATAGCCCGACAGGGAGCCAGGCAGATCTCCTCCCTCCCAATTGCTTTCTTTTAAGAGTTTATTAGTTGCCCGCTGTTATAGTGAAGACTGGTGCTGTTACAGGCTCTTGCCTCCAAGTGCTCTTTAATTGCCCCCTGAAAACCCCACACCCAACAGGTACCCAGATAATTTACCAGCCAAGTTTTAATACCTATATTTAAAAGGATGACCCTAGTTTGAGAAAGCATTTTTTGGGGGCCAATCTGTAATTTGAAATGGTTTCAACATATTTTTAAGTAACTCTGTAAAATAACGTGCTGCCATGCAAGAGCTTTGGGTTAAATTATACCCCCATGAAAATCACAGCGTGTAAATGCGGCTGCTGGAAGTTGACAGAGCCTTAATTACGGCAGCCCCAGTGGGCGATACGGCAGCAGTACAATCAAGCCTTGGAAAACCTATGCTTTAAGGGCACCGGTTAATCCTGCGTGCCTTGTGCACGTCCTGCTTTGGAGCTGTGCCGCCAGCACAGGTCACAAGCCCTGAACCACATTTTCAAGGGAAACAGCTTCAGAATCGCCAAGTGCATACGCTTGCTGGGGGAGGTTTCTGGGCTTTTTCTTTTTCTAGTCTAGGCTGCTCCAAAAAATAAACACAGAAAATGCTTCGCACAGTGTTTCTTGACATAAAGCCACAGCTCTGCTGTGTTGCTTTGCGACAGTGGCACCGTAAAATATACGTTCCTTGTGCTGCTCTGTTCTGACATCCTCAGCTCGCAACTTAAAAGTCAACATATTCCCCCTCCTCAGCCCTCTCCCACATCATCTCCTACAGAGCCAGGACTATAAAAACCCTAAGCCTTGTTGCTAATGGCCTAAGCAAATCATTTAATTACAGTGATGCAAAAGGGGTGAGGAGCCTGTAGGACGGAAAAAATGCTGGATAGACAGTAAGACTAATGAGGTAATGTGTAAACTCAGGCACTTTCTAACAGACTGGACATGGCAGAGCTGACATGTATATTTAAAGGGACATAAAAACATAGACAAAACAATAGCCTGGGTTGGCTACAGTTTGATTTATGCAGTGGAAACATTTTTTCTTCTGAAGGCAAAGGCAAGCAGCACAGAAGGCTCTATGCCTGACGGTACGGTCAGAGCATCGCGACTGGAAATGCAAAATGCCTGTACCCAAGCATGCCTGGCCTCTGGCTGCGGTGTGAGGCTGTCTCATGAGCACCCATGCAACAAGTTTCCCAGGGCTCTGTGAGACAAGCCAGCATTGCTGCCCCATGAAGAAAGGGGAGCCCAGAAAATTGGTTAGACAGCTCAGTGCAGGAGAGTGTGGGTGCCGCCACTGAAGAAGCAGGCTTGGTGCACAGGAGCCAGTCTGCATTGCTCGTGCTAGCCACTACTTGCAAGTTAGCTCTGAAAGCAAACCCAGCTGTTCTGCAAACTGAAGGCCCCTCTCACGCCGTCCACGCAGAGCAGAGGGAGCCCCTAATTCACACCTCTGGCTGCTACGGGGTAACATCTGTGTGCGGACAAGCTCCCAGTCCATGCCATGGTGGAGTTTGGGTAGCACGAAGAAGCGGGCACTCAGTGATGCCTACGGGCACGGTGGTACCACGCAGGTCCTGAGGCTGGCATGAGACATGTGCTTCCCGAGCCAGGCTGGGCGCCACTCAGTGAGAGAGCCAACTGACACAGCTCCTGGGGCTGCCAAACATATGGCGTGCGACACGTGTGAGCACTGTACATGCTGCTTAAAAACACCAGCTGCTCAAGGTGAGAGCATGAGTTTAGAGGAGGAGAGGACAGCTCAGGGAGAAGAGCACGTGTGCCCAGTTTCACGATGGGATGGCTAATCAGGAAAGCCTGTATTTTTGCCTGCCTGCTCTTACTGGAGAAACCTCTTGGAAATTCCTCGGTGGTGCATGCAGAAAACCATGGAGCAAAAAACCTGAGTCATCTGTTTCAAACTGTCCTAGCAGCTTCCCCTCTCAATCTTCATGACCCACTCAATTCTCATCCATTTTCTCCGTTTTGGGGGAGCTGTGAAACATAGATACAACCATTCCAGCTGATTGGTTATAACATATGCTCAAACTGCAGTTATTTGGCCAAATTCTCCTAATGGCTGTACCACAACTTGGGCTTTATATAATCCAGGCGATAACACCAGACACAATCAGAGAACTTGGTCTGACTGCATTGCTGCTCTGCCCTCGACAGATTCACCACAGTTCAGTGCTCTGCAGTAGCTCAGCAAGGGC
Source organism: Steatornis caripensis (assembly GCA_013398225.1). NCBI lineage: Eukaryota > Metazoa > Chordata > Aves > Caprimulgiformes > Steatornithidae > Steatornis > Steatornis caripensis. The sequence goes on from VZSC01005640.1 coordinate 98,065, forward strand.
TAAAAAAACCATAAGAATTTAGTTATTAATGTCATTTTCCATTGAGATAGTGTGTGAAATCAATCTATCATGCCAAATCTACAAGTTCCAAACTGTATACATAAGGTATATTAAGGGATTTGGAAAGATTAAGAATAGCTCCTAAGCGTCTGTGTGTGTGTATAAGCACTGATTGTTTTATCTATGAATTACCTGCTGCTGTGCGGAAAAGGCAAAGATAAGGAAACCAGCCTGAATCGGCCTTGTCGGGAACAGCATTAGCAGGATTATTTGCTCGCCTCTGAGCTCTGCCTCTGCTTCTCGTGGTGATGTGAAAGTATCACAGAGGGGTGCTGCTCTCCAGAGCCAGCGGAGCCCAAGAAACACCTGCGGCCCCTAAGCCACCTGGCATTTCTCTGTATGCTCAGCACTGTGCCTCTCAGGTCAGTGCTCACAGGATGTGCCCGGTCTGTGGCCGGGGCTGGGCTGGGTTCCCGTGCTGGTTCCAACTCCCTCGTGCCAACCCCACAGACCTGCCGCTGCTGCCACCCTGAGCCTCGCTCCCTGCCCTGCCACACCGCGTGTCGCCCAGCCAGCTGATGTCCCCTGGTAATCAAGGCGTCTCCAACATTTCTGCCAACTGGTTTAAGCCTCCTCCTCTAAAAAACTCATTGAAGCACAGATCACCTCTGCATTAAAAAATGGCATTAAAATACAGTGTTAAAATGCTGTAGTGACTGGAGGCACTGGGAAGAAGCCTCTTGCTCAGAGCGGGAGCTAAGGGTGCCTGCTGGCATGTCTCCTTCAGTTCGGTGCTGCCGAGGTGTTTCGGTGCAGGGGAAGAGCCCTCTCTGTGTGCATCAGCTCCATGGGCACGGCAGCTCCTGAGCAACGTTGGGAGGCTGGACTGTGACATGGGGCTGCAGGGCCGCGGGAGGTGCAGAGCCCACCTTGCACACGCGCCACAGCTCAGCCGGCTGCCAGGGCCGCTGAGCCACCGAGCACGCATGGCCAGCGGGTGGGTTTCCACGTGGTAGTTCTTTTAAGAGCAATTTGGACTGGGCGCTTCTAAAAAATGTGTCTTGTTTTTGGTGCAGCTTGCTGCTCCATGAACCACAGATAACTACCAGGGTTTGTAGCGATTCCCAGTTAGCGACAAAGTGTCAGACTTGGCCTGGCTCTGCTCCCGAAGGAGCAGCAGGGCTCTGGCTCTCGTAGGCAGTAGCCCAGGAGTCTTGTCTCTGCTCCTAATAAGACGTACTGATGAATTAGCCATTCACACACAAACATAACCCTGCTCTCGCCTTGTGACTTGCTGAGCCTCATAACTCTTGCAGGAAGGCAGACATTTGTCTCCCGCAGCCGCCGGGCAGCTGCGCTCAGCGGAGCTGCGTGAGCCCGGGCAGGCGACGTTCGCCAGGGCTTACCTGGCTGAAGGCACCTAGACTTTAGTCCCAGGATTAGTATTAGGGGAAGCGTTTACAAGGAAACACTGTTCCATGGGATAGCAAATACGTGACTCGCACCATTAGTGGCAAACCTCAGTGCACCTGGCACTGTGAAACATGTGCTATTTCCAAGTGGTTACCTTGGCTGGTTCCGGAAAACCTACGTAAGGAAGGATTCCTTTCCCCAAACACTCATAGCATGCGTAACTGCACAGTTTATAAAAAGCATCCTCTGAAAAGATTTTCCTACTGGGTAAAGGCCCATTATGAGGACTTCCTGGCTTACATGGCTGTATATAGCAGCAGTAATCCTATTATGCTTATCCTAAACTGTCCTCCATCGAACAGTGAAATGAACTTTACGAACACTAGAAGCTTAATTAAGCCTCCAAGCCTGCTGCGAGCAGCACAATTCTGCCTCTCTGCAGCCGCACAGTTGTGCTATCACAGAAAATACAAACAGCACACCTGTACTGTACACACACCAAAGGCTGCTCCCTCGTCTTCATTCAACTTGTTCTCAGTAAATTCAAGGCAAGTTCTTTGTAGGAAGAGTTGTCCTACTAATTCTTTATTACCGAGAGTCCAAATCCATGACCACGGCAGTAACTCTGCTCTTGCAGATAGCTGTGCTGAGGCTGAAGACTAGTTGCTCTTGCACCTCTGTATTTTCATTGCACAGCTGTGAGGATAAATAAAAATGGTACTGATCAGCCAGGCCATGAGCCTGGCTTTTCTGAAGGGGCTTTGTAAGTCTCTGAAGAAGCAATATTACACCTACCGCTAGCGAAAAACTGCTGGGTTGCAGCAGTCCCTGTTCCTCTACGGACCATTTTTGCTGAACATCAGCATGAACCTTCAGAGCACCCACCGGACTGGAGAGCTGAACAGCCGTGTCAGGCTGTGCCCTGGGTGCCAAGCCAGATTTGAATGGCCTAGCCGTTTTGTTTCAGCTGCGTAAGGTTGGATGGCAACATTCATGTTTCTCCCCTAACATTTTTTCACACTATTCACACTTGACAGTCTTTGAATTGCTCCAGAAAAAGCTGAACATCAATGAAGTTCCTGTGCAGAAACCAAAGCGATGAGCAAGAGCATACAAGCTGCAGTGGAAAGGGCTACATGGATGATGATACTGAAATCTTAAAATTGCTAACTACTATCTTAAATATTGCTTTAAAAACCACAACACAACTCACAATCCTGAAACAGCACATCTCTGACTGCCACGGCAGTCTGTCTGTGCAATCCATGCCCAGTCCTGGACAGGACAAGACCTGACCTGAGGATGCCACAGCACATCTGCAGCATAGCAAGAGGTGCCGGTATCACCCAGTGTGTGGCCAGCACGGCTTAATTGCTAACCATCACTAAACACGGATTCCCGTGACCTTTCCAGACCTTCCTTGTGCCTTTTCCTAATGGGGGCACCTCTAAGGTTTAGCTCTAGAAATTACTATCTCCAAATGCTTGCTTTTTGTTGTAACAGACTGAGATAGGCTAAATATTTTGTGTTCTTGTCTTGCCTGGCTGGTAACCCAGATACTATTAGTGAAGCACAACTGGGTCATGTGAATTAATATTAGCATCTGCGTTAGCGGCTTTATTTACATCACTGTAGCTGTCAAAAGTTGTAGGTAGCTTAAAAGGAATATGGTTTATTCATGTTGACACTAGCAGCAAAAAAACTAGATAAAGGAAGGCTGGCTTCTCAGGAGCTAGAGGGCAGGCAGCGCCTGCGGCTAGCACAGGGCCAAGGTGGGCAAGTGTCCAGTGAATGGTCTGATCGGTGAGGGGGGCAGCTCATCCCAGTTTGCATGGGCCAGCAAAAGACTTGGCCAGCAATACAGCCTAACGACATTCACTGGTTTTCTGTATTGCCCAAAACCAGAGTAAGTGTTGTTGAAATATCAGAGGATGGAAGGACCCCGATTTTCCAAAGATCCCTGCTTCAGGCAAGCCCGGTCAGCACCGTTCTGGCTGCTGCTGGATGCAAACACACGAAATGCCTGTGTCCATACAGATAAGCAACAGGGATAGAGGTCGATACTCGTTGTTAAAAAGGAAACTCTCATGCTTCCTAAGCTAACTTCATGTATTCTGCGTGTAGATCCATGTTGCTTCAAGATGCGGACCTGGAAGGTTTCATCAAGGTTCAAGCTGAACCTTTTCTTGGTGGCTGGTGCATGGCTCTGCTTGCTGCAAACCTCCCCACGTGGTGCTGCTGCCACATCAGGACTAAGGAACCCAGGCCCTGTTATTCCCAGCTCCCGCTGTGGTGTGTGCCCGTAGTGGGGAAGAGGGAAACTGCGCTACAGCCCCCAAGGCACCTGCCACCACTGGTGCCCTGCGCTGGGAGCTGGGGCCCTCCCCTAGCATCTCACTGTGCTTCGCATGGCTGTGCCAGGGACAGGGCTGGATTTGAGGCATCAGGTAGAAGAGGTTAATTTTTAGTAACTCTGATCACTGTTTCAGTATAATTAAGGAATTAATTAACTTTCCAGCTCAGTAATTATGGAAGCTTTAGCCATATGAAGTAGTGCCTCTTTCCAGAGGTCCCTGTGGCTCTCGCAGTGGTCAGCGTGCATCTGAACATACCCTGCAGGTCCTCTTTGGAGTGGAGGGAGGTGGGCTGCGGGGTCGGTGTTTGGAGGGGCACTGGTGAGAGTGCAGTCAGATTGGCATGAACCCAAGCACATAGCATTTGAGGAAAATAACATTATTATTATTTTTAGCTGAAGTTCAGAGGTTACCATTAAGTGCGGGGTCAGTTACACCTCTCTCCACTGATGTCTGCAGCCAGAAGCTCTCTGACACAAAGGTGCTCAATCATGTCTCTCTCAATGGATTTAAGAGCCAGGGCTTTGTCCTCAACTTAGTCTACTGCTGTGAGAAACTGGGACTCTCAGCTAGTACATCTCCTGGTGGTTTCGTTCCTGGTAGGTAGCCACTACCTTATTGTGCAGATGCTGTGTCCCTGCTGCACTCTGCCCCCTTTCCAAAATCCCCCGTGACCAAGAGCCAACCATCCTGTAAACAAAGCCAATGCTGGGTTTTAATTTCATAGGAACCGAGGTGATGCAATTTTCTGATTAGTAGAAACCTCAGCAAGATGGTATTTAAGTAACTGCTGGCAGGGTGCTTTTTATCAGCAGAATTCTTAGAAATGCTTTTTCTTATCAGTAGAAATTGTATCAATTTATTTTTCTAGTTTGCTCAAAAACCCTTGAATAACGAAAACTAGAAAACAGTTTCACAAACCAGCTTTACTGGGCAACAACACTGTTAATTCCCTGGGTGCCTAGAAGAGCAGAGCAAACTTTGAGTGTGTCTGCAGGGCACAGATATTCCAGACAGGCAAGGAGCTCGGGTCAAGCTCTGCTGATGCCCAACGGAGCTGCCTTTGCTTTGGGTTCAGGCAAGGCATGAAAACAGCTTGGGAGCTACGAGGCAAGCAACGTTGCAACAAATATCTCCCTGGATTCCCTTAACTGTCATAGCTGGATGGCTTATCAGGTCACCGCATGGATCAGATAGATCACCACCTGTTCCAGCAACCTGCACCAGGAATGCAATCGCTTGCCTCCTGGAGAGGCCAGTTACCAGTGAACTAACCAAAGCAGAAATTACATCTTCCACACAGGCCAGAGAACTTATTATAATCCTCTTATATTCCTGTCTCAGTTATTATATGGATAAATTCTTAAGCATTATGTCACAAGAAAGGCAACATCTATGTTTTAAAGTGAGCTAGTAAAAGCAGATCTCCAGGAATCGTGTGGTCCTGGAGCCACAGGTTTTGTTCTCTGTCGGATTTTGATACGAAGGGCTGCTGAGTTTCCCTTTGCCTTCAGGAAACACAAGTAGCCACCTGGAAACTTCATCAACACACCAAAACTGCAGCTGTAATTGTGCTTATTACGCAAGAGTCTAAATCTGTTCTAGAGAAAGCAAAACTCTCCCTAGGACCGAGAACATGAATGCTACCCTGGACCCATGGCAAGTCTGACCTCCCAGTAACCAGTGGTATAATGGTGAGAAGAGAAATGGTGGCTGAAGCACTAACTTTAGAATAAGAGGGACGAGCCCTAGTGCATTCAGCTTTGCTGGGTGTTGTCTGGCACACGCACTGACCTCATTCCTCAAGTAGCCAGCTTCTGTACAAATATTCCCATACTACAAAAAACAGTGAAAGACAGTGGCTTTCTCTGAGTGCATTTAACATGGCGAGGTGCTGCCAGTCCTTGGGATTATACTGGTCCACTTACGTTGAGGATAAGCAGAGAAGAGGCAGAAGCAGTCAGATCTTCCCCGCTACTTGTGCCAACGTGTGATTTTGTTTTCAGGAGCAGCGTCTGCCTGGCAGTACAAGGGCAGCACAGTGCACTCTGTGTTTCCCTTAGGACACCACCCAGCCCCAACCAGACAGTGCCTGCTCCACCATCTTATCCCTGCTCAGACATTCCCCAAACCTAGATCTCGAAGAGCCCGATGTGCATGTCCAGTGGCAGGAATTTGTCCCTAGAGACTCTGAGTACCAAGACACATGGTAGAGGGGAATAGCTATTTGCATACAATCAAGAGTGATTAACCTTGAGAATATTTTATGCCCTTAAACTTGTGTGATTTTGCACCCAGTTACACAATAGCATATTTTCAGTACAACCTTTAGCTCCACTCTAATTTTTAAGACTCTGATTCTTACTACCCTTCCCTGTCATACAAAACTCAGCTCCTTTCGCCTCATCAATCAGTGTGACTGTGCTGAACTTGACCAGGTCAGAAATATTACAGAAACATTTGTGACAATATGATCCTTTATCAAAACAGAAACATTCTGGGAACGAGAGTTGGATTCCTATGCTCTTTTGAGCTCAAAATGCCTTCTTTCTCTAGTTTGGTTAATTAATTTTAAACAAATTAAGGATGTTTTTGAAATATCCTGGTCTGAAATGACTGAAGTAAAATATCTTGAATACTCAGACCCAAATGGAGGATTTTGGGGGGAAAATGGTTGCACAGTTTGGTGTGAGAAAATTTTCAAAGTATTAAAAATTATTTCAGACAAGAAAACTATTCCCTGTACCTCCCCACTCTACCACCTGCACCTTAAGGAGATCTGGCTCATTCTCCTCTGCCTTTGGGTGGTTTGATATCCTTCCCAAAGGGACAAGACACAATCATGAAGGTATCTAGAGATGCAGCTCCTGGGATGACACGCAGTGCATATCAGCTTTTCTTACTGTATTTGCTGATGAAAAGTTCCATTTTCACAAGCAGCCTTCAGGGAGATGCAGGAATTTCAATACTTCAAGTTTCACCCAAATTAGCCTCTCCCCCATCAAACTCGTCAGCCTTGTACCCAGATGTGTGACACCGCACTGTGACAGACCTGCTGGGTTTGTGCTAGCTCTAGCTCCACACTCATCCTTGCTGTAGCATTACCACGAAACCCCGCTGTCCTGGCCAGCCTGTGTCTCCTTTTTACTTCAGTAATAGGAAAAGGCAAGGCTTTTTTCCCTTTAATCAGCTGCTGGCTCCATAGGTGTTCCCCCATCAGTCATTCCCAGCAGTAATCGCAGCGTTAGCCTCTTCTTGCCTTGCACTAAATCTAGACAATTCCCTACCAGGCCTGTATCAGCTTTGCTCTTTGATCTCCGAGGGAAGCCTGAACTAATTATGAAATTGTGCTTTTCTTCTGCTGGCAGGTTTAACAACTCTCCGACCGGCTCTTTGGACGCTGTCCTACCAGCTGTCAGTCATACCTTGTGGAGTATTCCCTAAATATTACCTTACCTTGCCTAAAAATCTCACAGAGGACTTTTTAGGGGATGATTTGTTGGTGTTGGCTGCACAGCCCTTGCCAACAAAGCCCTTTGAGCTGACTCTTTTACAGGTGACTATATAGCCCACTTTTGAGTCACTGCCTTCATCTCTTATGGTAGTACTGACCCCAGCCATTGCCCTGGGAAAGGAGAGAGCAGCAATTCTGGAGTTAGTGTAACTTGCGTTGCTTGTACAAATGCATCTGTGTAAGACACCTTGTATACGACTTGCTCCTCCTCATCCTTCCAGAAATCCCACCCTAGGCCCCCTGATTCTGAATTTCTGAATTTCCTTGAACAAGAAAGGCTTCCAGAGACTGAGGTGATGCTTCACTGCATCCCCTCTCACAGGCACTTGCAAATTCCACCTAATGATTACACAGACACTTCTCCCAGCATTAAAAACTCCCAGGAGTACAAAGTAAATGAATTTGGAAGACTTGGGAATACCAGCAAATGCTGCTTCTGATTTGAGGAATGAGTTGGAGCTGTTTTGTTGCTCTCTGCATTGCTGTTGTGGGGTCAAGAGGCTGGTCCGGGGGCTGCTCTCCTCATCCTGAGGTCCATAGGAAGGGAAGTGCAGGGAGATCAGAAAATATATGAAGAACTGGTGGAAAAAAGAGTTGCTCTGGCTGGTTATTTTTCACCGAGAGCTCCAAGCATCTGCTGGCTTTAGTTTTGCTAACTGTATTTTTTAATTTTGGCAAGGATGCCTGGAGCCCAGGAGAGGAATGCACTGTATATATAATTATAAATCAAAATATAATATAATAAGTAAAATGAGCACTGAAAAATACCACTCACTAACTGCGTATGCCATCTACCTAATAGTTCCAGGCTGTGAGTCACCACTCGAAATAAAGAGGTGCAGCGAAGCAGCAGAGGGCCAGCTCTGCAAAGGTAGTTGGACTCTAATGCCTGCCTTCGCACCTACCTCTTGTTGAAGTCAACAGCTCCCAAACCTGACCTAACAGCCCCCAGGGACCCTGAGCTCAGCAGTGTCCTACCTGGCTGCCCTCGCAGAAACCTCAGTGCTGGGCTGTACATCTCCCGCATTACATGGGCAAAGAGTTAAATGCCTGAGAAATGGGATCACAGATGTGACTAGAGATCAGCCTAAAGAACTCCTGGGCTGGGGCAGAGCTAAACACCACCGTAAAAGGCAGAAAGGAACTTTCAGGAGATGGACACCTCCACCAGGGCAGTCCTTTCCCGTAGGAAAAAAGGGAGAAAGAGAAGGTGTGCTGTACCCAGAGGGCTGGCAACAGACTCTTGGACTAGAGAAGCCAGTTCAAGCTCTAATCCCTGCTCTGCCAGGCTGGAACAAGCCTTGCAGTGAGGGCAATGATCTGACAGTGCTGCTGAGCTTTGGTGCTGGGGCATGGGAGGCTTTGAGAAGCAAGGTGGCTCTTCAGAAAAAGCCTGTGTAACTGGGTTTTTTTTAAATGACCACTTAAGGCACTAAAGAATGGAAATGTGAGGGTGAGAGGGACAAGGATGCAGACACAAGAGGTTTCTGCTGCTAACCTTAATGCCTTGAACACAAGATCAAATCTGCATGAAGATAATGAGCAGGACAGTGGGTGTAAGGGTTTTTCACAAGTACAGAAGCAGATGTTACCCCGTCTGCACTAAAGCGCTCCCCTAACGTATCTGCACGCACACACTTGCACACTGAGCTGCAATGTCCAAGCAAAGCCACCAGCCAAGGGCTTTATCTCTGAGACCCCCATGTCCCTGGCGCTCCTGCAATAGGTGCTTGTGAACTTACAAAAACCAGCAGTGCAAAATAATTCAGTGCCGCTTTGCTGTGAGATGTCAGGATCCCGTAACAATAACTCATGATGACTTCACAGCAACTTTAAGCCAGACAGTTTCCATCCTGCTGTCAAGGCCGTGTGTCCTTGGCTTTGAACTGCTTTCTCCCCACCGGGATTCAGCCACCTCTGCACTGGGACACACTGGTATTTTAATCCTGTAAATGACAGCATCAATCCTGACCTCGGGGGCTTCCATGGGAGCGAGGGACTTGCTGCAGGATCCTTCAGTTCTGTTTCCAGACAATTAAATATTCCCAGCAAGCTGTTACTCTTTGAGAAATGAGCTGGGCTTTGGTCATCATTACTTAAATGGAGTGGATGGCAGAAGGTAGGCACCCGAAACCTTAACAAAAACCCCAGTCAAAAGGTGTGAGTATTTCATTCCTCTACTAAAGCAGCAGCTATGGTGTGTGACAATGCTCCGACGACACGCTGTCTTGCTGCGCTGACTGGCCAGAAACAGGGAAAAAGAAGCCATTTTGTGACACATCTTCTTAATGGGATTCCAGAAAAGCTCTAGGTCTTTTTGAAACATTAGCAACAACCTGAGAAGACTTAAAGAATTTCCTTCACAGCAGTTTTTGTTCCTTAAGTGCTTTACATTTCTTATGTTTGGGAATGGCAGTAACAATGATTAAAGCCCATAAATCTAGGAGCGGGCCTCCTAACCACCTTGTGTGTGGTTTAAATGAGGCAGATTTGTTTACGGTGTATTAAGGGCACCGGGGGGTTTGAGCATTTTTACCAGCTGTTCCTTGTGATTTTTTGGCAGCTCTCAGGCTGTCATTGTCATTCCCAATGTATCTTGGGATGGCTCTCGGAAGCCCAAGGAATGGCAGCCAGGCCCTTCGGCACCCTCCTGGAAGGTTTAGCGTGCCTCGCACACTCTGTCGTGTTTGCTAAAGGAAAATCCCCCCACCCGCTTTCCTGTTCCTTGGAGCGTGAGAGATCTGCAGGTCAAGAAATACCTCTCATTGAATGCAAGATGCAAAGATAGGGAGACATAACACTTTTAAAATATTATTTTAGTCATTTTAAAGCTTCTCGCTAGAAGCTTTTGAATTGCTGAGAAAAAGGTATTAACTTTGATGCTGGAAATACAGCCCCTCGCCCTCGGGCTGAATCTGGACAGGAACTTTCCAGAAGATCTCACAGCATATCTAGTTCACGCTGATTATCCCTTACAGTTACTCTTTCTGATATTTTTATCCACATTTGTTTTCCTCTGCAGGGAATTAACTGCTATGCTTGGTGGCTGCTCCTTTATCTGATGGGGGGTGGACCTTTACGGTTCTCATAAGACCTTCAAGATATCCAGGTTGTAATTTGGGTGCTCCCTTTCTTGCACATTAAATTCTCTTCTGATTTGCTTCTGCAAAAAATGCTAGAGAGTTTTTTGTGGTTTGTTAATTTATTTTCTTTCTTGGTTGATAATGCTTCAAGGGAATGTGATACATTTACCTGCAAACTGGCAACATACCATACATTTTGTCCTGTGACAAGCCTCATCCAGTTAGTGCACCAAGGAGTTAAAATTAACTCAGGTACTGCTGATGCTCATGTTGATGCAGTACCTGTTCTTGACACCTTGAAACTTGATTACAGGAAAAAGGGCCAGTTGCGAGGCCATCAGGATAATCAGAGTTATCCCCACATTGACCAAGAGACTGGAAGTGCATGAGACTGAAAGACTTTAATGTGTCCGTAGACTGAATTTATCTCAGCCACAATCTATGTTGATGAAACAATGTTTGACTACTTTACAGAACAAGCTTTTAAAACCCTGTCATTATTAAAGGTTAAAAAAAGCTATAGTCTCTCAGGTAGCTCTTACCAAAGCAAAACAGAGCACAAATTAGTATAAATTGGTGCCTCAACACAACCGTGTAATTTGCATTTAGACTGCTAAAGAGTCAAACGCAAATATTACTTTGCCAGACAGAACGCTACATTGAGACCAACTACTTCGGTGTGTACCGTCGTGACACTGCTGAGTCAGAAATGAAGGAGGAGGATAGGCACCAAATGAGAAAGGCATCGGGGAGGGGACTGGGGTGGATGGCGTAGTGCCCAAGGGAGAGCAAGTTACAGTGAGAAGGAAAAATAACACTTGCTGTTACAGCACGGGAAGAGGAATTGGGCAATCTGGGTCCTTTTCCTAATTGTGGCATTTTGGATTTGTTCTGTGACCTTGGGTAAATAATTTATTCTCTTTGTGCACAGTTCCCCCATCTGTAAAAGAAGGTTAATAGCTACTGCACAAAAAGGTTGGCTTTTCTTGGCTTAGTTGAAGGTATGAGTCAGGGCAGACTTTGGCACAGAGCAAATCAGTGACGTGCTAACAGACACTACGAGGTAAAAAGTGCAAATAATTACTATTTCTTTTACCTGAGGCAGATGTTAATCACAGCTGTATCAATAGCGCAAAGCTGACCAGAGGAGCTGCCCGCACTGGGAGCAGGAGGAGCTGCCAGGAGTCTCTGCGTTGCACGGGGAATGAGTTTGGACCGGCTTTGGTCACCTCTGCAATGGGTTTGCATTTTTGTTTACCAGAGGAGCAACGTGAAGGGGAGCAAAGAGAGTTCTGACAGTTTTAGAAGCACAGAGAGAGGAACGGCTACTTCTCGTGCTGTGTACAAGAAGCTGCAGCTTCCCCTATGACTGCCTGCATTTCCACCCCTCATCTTGAAATCCATACTGCTATTTTGGAAACGAAGCAGGAAGAATAACGCAATATTGTACTTTCTTTAAGATTTTTTCAGTCTGGCTATAACGCACAGTAGACGTATTCACCTTGGAAACATGCTAGCTGGCTGAGGATGATGCAAAACCCCATCAAACACAGCAGTTTGGGTCTGACCAGATTTTCAGTCCGTTTTCTTCTGCCACTGCCATTCCCAATATGCAACACCTCTCCGCAGTCCGAGCAACACAGCCTTCCTGTCTGGTTTTGAGAGCCTTGGAAAACCAGTACCTAAAACGGATCTGTGGGTCCCATGAGCAACTGGTTTTACTGCAGTCCAGCCCAGTGTAACTGCTCATCTCGGTAACGTGAGCATCATGCAGTGGGATGTGGAATATTAATACAAAATTCAGTGACCTGATCAACACAGCAGTTGATGAAGTTGATAGTAAGGTTTGACTAAACTACTGAATTTCAATGAACGTGTTGGCACCAATATACCTGAGAAGAGACATTATCTCCCAATAATAAGAAACCCTTTTATTACAAGCTATAAACGTTGACATTCTGTGTAACTTTATATTCACTTCTTGTCTCTCATAATAGTGGTAATGTAGAGCCTCTTTCATGGTAAGTCCCAGCAGAATACTAACAGCAAATTCGCTGTACTACTTACTCTACGATTTCTTAGTGATGTGAAAATGCAGAGCCCAACCCATTCATAGTATATTAGTGTTGGCCTGAATCCTTGCAAAGTCTCTTATTTTAATTTCAGTGCACAATAAAAAAAAAAATCCAAGAGCCCTAATGCTGTTGCAGCAGAGAGGCACCAGCCTCTGGCATCCTCTGTCTCACCTAATGGAGAAATGGGAACAGCACGCAAGGAGCAGAGCTGGTGGAGTCTGACAGCAGCAAGGGACCCGTCTCCGGTGTCACAGCACAGTGCTGCTCTGTTTGCTGAGGGTAATAAAATAACTGCTCTGTTCCCCTGCAGGGTGTAGTTTTATGCACTGCTAAGGTGAATAATAAGCCAGCCTGGACAGCAGATGGGTTCTCCTGGCCATATAACAATGAAGAGCATCCATATATTTTTAGTGCATCACTTAGATTTCTATATCTTTTCTAAAAAAGAAGCTATGTATACTTCCAAGGCAGCTCACATTTTAGGAGTTTCCTATTATAGATGTCATTCTCAATGGTTAATAACTCATCCAAATGTGACTTGAGTAGCCCACATCATCAATATTAAATGTGACATTTACTATCAAGAGCAAAGTTTTGGGGCTGCTGCCAGCCCCACTCACTGAGCCGTAAATATTTTGATCATCGAACAGGAAGAGGAAGGAGCTGATCAGCCTGCACTCACGCCTGATACCAGCGGGGAGTAAATGGGTGTTTTCACAGAACCCCAAGTGGCTCAGCAATTCCAGCCTTGGCAAGAGCATCTTCACCTTGGCAAGAGCATCTTCAGGCTGATGGAGTCGGGGCAGTGATTAACGTGCCTGTGACCCTCTGCCCGTGTTGGTACCCTTGCATTGTGGAGACTGCGTTGCTGCTGAATGTGCCGATGCGGGGGAAGAGATGGAGAGGTTCCTTCTGGCTTTTAACTGCATTGAAACTGGGAACACTCTGGAGCAGTGGTTCAGTCAGTTCTGCAAACGTTTGTACTAAACTGAGCACTCGGTACAGCTTGGGAATGGAGGAGCCCCATTGCCCTGGGGAAGAACACCGGGCCCGCCACAGCATCGTTTCCAACGGGTCTCTCAAATGGGGTCGGCAAAATGCCACCTTCCCTCCTGGAGACCAGCCAAAGTCAGGCAAGTACATTAATTTGTCCCTCTCATGATCTTTTACAGACATAGTTTGCTCATGGCTGTGTCCAACCTGAAGCTGTAGTTGCCTGGGATGTCTAAAACTCAATTAAATCACGTGCATTGGTTTACATCCATAAACATGTCGGTGCCTACATCTGTTTACTATGCAATATTGTGGCTACAGGTACGTTACGATTGGAGCTATTTATTGCAGCGTGATCACTGCTAAATGATACACAAAAGCTACAAAACCAAGAAGCTGCTTGTTTAAAATACGTGTTATCACTCGCTGATTATACTTGTCCCACAGCAATGACACTGCAGAGCTTATGAGAAGAAAGGCCCTCGTGAGGGACCTCCACTTTAGAGTTTCCTCCTTGTATTTCACCCTTTCAAATCAAAAAGACTGTTGAGGAAGCTGCGTCTGGTGCTGCTGGCGTGAGAAACCCCCCACAGCTCCTTCTGCTGAAATGCAGCGAGTTACTCACTCTGCTCCTGCTGTGTCCAGCACAAGGTTTAGGAAGACCCATCAGCTTGGGATTTAGGGAAACAAAGCTGCAGGATCTACCAGTGTCAAACAGTGTCAGTGGCCAGTCCTGACACCACGGCTGTAGCCTCCCTTGTGCTGTGACAGATGCAATAACTCTGCAGTAATGAACAGCACAAGTCATCATCTGGGGCAAGCCTAACCATTGCAAATGCACTTCTCTCTTCCTGAGCAGCTGCATAAATAGGGTGGAAAGCTTTCCTGCTGCATGGAGACCTAAATCACAGGCGCATACACAGACCAGGAGTGCTGCTGCATTCCAGACGCTACTTTCCACCATTCCATAATATTTTTTTTTTTCAGAGTCCAATATTTTAAGGGGAATAATTTGTGGAAAAGTACCAAGCATCTTTTCATGAATGTGACCCTATAACTAGACAGGATAAATAAGTCTGGAAGGTCTCAATACTATGGAATGGTGCTACCTAATGAAGACTGCAAATATCACATAGCTTCATTACTCCCATTATCATCTTTTATCATCATTTAATTGTGTGTATCAATTTTTAATAAAGAAACTTCATGTGCCTATGAATTAGATCATACTGAGATGGGTTTTCATTGACTGCAGAAACGTAGCCAGGCTAGCTGGGTCATCCAGATACAGAAGGTGGAGCAGGATAAAACATCTTAGTTATTCTGGTCTGCATGATGAACAGAAACACTTGTTAAACTTTACTCAATGTCACTTAATATTATTAGCCCTCCTCGATCAGAGTGATTTTACTGCTCCTCCAAATAATGACAAATGGTGCAGCTGGACAGAGCTGAGCTATTCACTCCAGCGATAATTGCTGCACAATGATATTAAAGAAGCATTCACCAAAAACTTCCCCGGTTAATGATCTTTAATTCATTATTAAATGCAGCTCATTACTGTTGGAAAGAAGGTCATTTAGCAGCCATCAGCTTTCCTAATATTGCTGAATGTCTTGTGGTGGCCAGACAGTAGGGGGGAAGGTATGTTTTAAAAATGTATTTTCACTTCAGAATAAAAATGGAAAATTTTCTCGCAGTGTTTAAAAAAGAAATAATGTCTAATACCCTCTGAATCTCTTGTTTCCCTGTAAAATCTGAGCAGTCAGCTGTTTGCCCCCGGGACTAACATCCCGTTTACATGAGATTTTAAAGGTGTCATTTCCTTTGAAGAAAATCTCCTTATTCAACAGTTGTTCTCCTTCTGCTTCCCACCGGCTTTGCTGTGACACAGGTACAGGCATTTTAACTGAAGCCGGTCTGTAAGTGCCTTCCTCGCTGCCACTAAGCCACCAGATTTCTCCCAGCAGGTACGGAACTCCTGCTCTCGCAATTGCTCTCACCAAAGCAGCAGACCGCAAGGGCCATGCAGTGCCACACCAGAGGAGGTTTAAGCCTGTTACACAAGGCAGCCTCCCCAGTGCACCCTGAACACGCAGCTGCAGGATGTTCGTATAATCGAGGTGCTGAAGGTGAGGCCAGATGGTGCTCCACTTTCGAAGCTCATTAGGGAAAGGTGTTTGGTGACTCATGTCTAATACCACGTTAATGTTCCCCCGAGCCCTTGGGTACAATTCCCAACGCCTCTCCTGCGCTGGAGTTCCCAGGTAGACCTCGCTTTCAGTCTACAGACCCTGCATCCCCCAGAGCCAGAGCTTGTGCTGGTGGGTCAGCCAGACAGCTCCAAATGAGACCTGAGACTGGAGCGTAAAAACCACCAACATGAGGAGAGTAAAGCTGTAAACTCTCCGAGTAATCTATTCTGGAGTCTCTGTTATCTCAGTGCCCGGGTAGTCCCCTTGGCCACCTTCATACCACAAAATGTCACTGTTCGTTACACAGAGAAATGACCCAGGGGCTGGCATGACAGGAGACCCCAGCTGCCTGCCACGGGTGGCCCTCAGGGGCTCTTTGGAACTGGGTAAATCCCATGATTTTTCTGAAAAACAGATGTGTTAACAGTACCACCTCCCTTCTTCCATAGCTCATCTCGAGACGTGCACAGGCGAAGCACAGTGTAAGATCAATTACTGCTGTACGAAGTAAACGGCAGCTTCCCCGCTGATGCGCTCCAAGCTGCACGCCATATGCTTACAACAGAGCCTTTCTAGATATTGTACAAACATCGCTTAATTAAACAGCACATAATTCTCCTGAAAGGACCGAGTATCACTATTATCATCAACATTTACACCCGCAGAACCGAGATGTAATGACGGGCCCCTACTTACACCGGGCTGTGTGTGTCCATAGGGGTGCCCACCCTCGGGGTGGTGGGGATGGTACCTGGCTCTCAGCACCCTCTCCTGGCCGCACGCACCCCTACACCCTCTTCATTTGACTTCCCCATTCTGAAATTGGAAGCATTCCAAGGACTTCCAGCACGAGAAGATGAGACACCTGAGTAAAGGGATACAAATGCTAGTTCTTTACTCCTAGTGGCATAAAAACCCAAGAGGGCCATGGCCCCTAAACAGCATTAAAAATAGTTCAAATTATTTTCTCCCCCTTTTTTTTTCCTTCTGATCCTCCCAGAAACTAGACTCTGGAAAGGACTAGTGTGAGAAAACATCTACCTCCAGTACAGTAAAGCTAAACCACCTTTACCCAGATAATAACATTATCAAGTCAGTAGCAAATTCGTACTGAAAACATGAGACTGTGCGGACCAGTCCTCTTCCCTTTAATGGCCCTTAGATGCCACAACACATAAAATAGTATTTTGCTCAGATGGGAGCCAGGAGGAGGATTAATCAGTTCAAGGGACATTGCTCGGAATGTCTTGCAGTGGGACTGAGAAGCCTCCCTGTGCTTCAGCAGCTTGTACGTCCCCATGGCCATGGCTTGGAGCGGGGCACGAGCTGCGCCCAGAGCATTGCCTGCAAACACTGATCCTGCAAAGGCTGGAGTAAAAGCCACCGCGAACCATCCCAGCAGCCTGCTCCACCTCCCACCACTTGCTGGGGATGGCTCTCAGCTTTCTTGCCTAACTCCTAGGTGGTGCGGTTTACTTGGCAGATAGTAACTGGGGATGCAGAAATGTAACTAAACCCAACAAACCAGCTGTCAGCCAGTACATAGCGGGCAGCGAACGGATCAGGAGATAGACCTAGTGGTTTGCAATACAGTTACCCAAAGCAGCCGTGCAGGAGCATCAGAGACAGTGGGAAAGAATGGGGCTGCTATGGAGAAGACTGGTTTTGCCTGGTGTGATGGGGCACAGCAGAGCGCTCAGCTCCATTTGTTACTCAGCCCGCCTCAGACAACCACGGTACTGAAAGCTGAGGGAACTGAGGTGCCAATTTCCTCTGAGGAGATATCTCAGCACTAATTCACATCTTTTGAGCTAAAAAATTGTACAGGGTAGTGCCAGGTTATAAAATAGGCCCTTGATTTGCCCTGGTTTAATTAAGATAATGAGAAGTGTAGGATGATGAGCTATGGTTCCAGACAGCAGGAAAAAAGGAAAAAAAAGGCTGAAGAGCAATTACATTTGGAACAGAGAAGTCTACAGAGTTAGGGGCTGGGGAACAGGCTGTGACAAAGGGGATGTCTACAGGAGATTTATTGGTACCAAAAATAGAGCAGGGCAGGACTGGGCGACTGCTGAAGTTCAGTAAAACAGAGCCTTCTGCACCCAGCAGGCAAGTAAGTGCCAATCCAGGCTGTCGGTCCTCCCTGATGGTGTCTGATGGGTGGAGAAAAAAGAAGCTGGCAAACCTCAGCACAGTTCCTAACAGACGCGATCACAAGCTCGGCTGTCCTGACAGCCAGGTCTCTACAGAAGGGCTGCTCCTCGCTTTGCTAGTACCACGACACTGCCGACTGCTTGTAAACTTTTCCCGGTTTTATGTGTAGTTTACAACGTTGCGGCTGCCAGCTGAAGGAAGCCCTGGTGCGCATGCTGCGTGTTGAGCAGTCCCATCAGTCTCTGACAAATAGCTCGAGCATGTGTTTGTCTCAGAGATTTCAGTGGGACTTGTGTGGACCCATGCTCAAGCATCTGTTCAAGTGCTTTGCTGCACTGAGCTTAGCCACTCCCTGTACCCAGACACACACGAGAACATTTCTTCCTTAAAGCGAAATGCTGGGAATCGTGGGTAAAAGTTGGTCTTACTGTGAGGCATTATTAGCTCTGCTAGCTCTGGATCAAATCCAGAAGAGGTTTGGTACTTTCTAGCTTAAATATAGTCTGCCCTTCCCTGAGTCTACCACTGTGTCTTATTTCTGTCCCAGCTAGGAGCCCACCATGACAGAATTTGGATGAAAGTGTTTGTTAGAGAGAGAACTGAGTTCATTACTGATGCTCTCTTAATAGCAATAACGATAATAATGATACTAACAATAATACCACCACCCTGGCACCACAACCGGTATGCCTGAATTTACCGTTTTGTAGCAAATACTGTTTGCTTTTCCTTTCAACAAACTGCCTTGGAGGAAGAGAGCTCTAAACCACAGGCCTGCCCTGTCCCTGCAGCATCGTTTTGACAGCAGTTGAAAACTGTATTCTAGGAAATCCAGATGCCATGCTGCCCTGGGAAAGAGGGGAAACTCCAAATGCATCTTTATGTGTATGCTACATAATTCACCAGCACCATAATTAATTCAGGTCACTTGGTGTTACAAGAAGTCCTTCAGCTGTGTAATTAAGCTTATCAGTGACCAAATGGGGTCCAACTTTAGCACGAGAAGAGCAGCCAGAGAGAGAATCTGTAACAACAGGAGTGAAGAGGAGAATTTAGGCTAGAGACAGTTGGTCAATATTTGGGTGACATGAGGCTCATTATATACCTCCTTGATAAATATGCATTTAATTTCTGTTCCGCTGTGTCTAACCCACTTATCTGACGTTGTAATGTATTGCGTTTCCATGCAGTTTTTATAGGTTGAGTCCCAAGAGCCATAATTTATTGACATTACTTCATAAATCTTTAAAAGGGCAAGAGAGACTGACTTAATCAGAACGAATCATTTCCCTTTTGTTTGGACTTGTTTAAAATCAGTTGTTTGCTACTTGATACAATTTAAGTGACTAATTATGACTTGATTTTCTCCCCTCCCTATCCTTTTGATTCATAATCAGTGCTTTCAGCTAAAGAATTTACCATTCTCAGAGTACCGTTAAAGACTCGGTCTTCTCCATGAATAGTCTTATTTATGCAAGTACCCCATCGACTTCAGAGAGCATCCGAGTGATTAATTCACAAATAATTTATCTGACAAATGTTGCTTCCCCTCTCTCCCCTCCGCACTCTTGCAAACTGCCTGTGGGTGAACTAGAAATTTCTCAATTATTCATTATTCAGAATTACTTGCGAATTTTTCTCAAGAAATAATTTTTGCCCTAACCATTGAGTAGCTGCAATGTATACGAGCACACTTTGTGCTCTCTTGGTCAGCTTCCAAAGCCACACGGTCTCATTTCAGCTCACAAATGGGGTGATTTTGGTACCTAACCAGCACAGGAGCAATGGAGAATTTTACTTTCTGACATACAAAATGACAGCTAATTCTGTATTATCTTCAATTATTTATCTATGAGCCCACTTTCAAGTATTTTAGGCAAGAGTTACATAAGAGGAAAGTATTGTTATTGCTTCACGTGCCCTCCTTTTCCCCGGGACAGTGCTCCTCACTCCTGCCTGCTCAGCGACTGCAGGCGTAGGTAGCTACTTTAACTTCTCCTGCTTGGCGGGGCTCAGGGAGGGGATCTGCACGGCGAGAACAGCCTCTGACACTGATGGGGAAGGAGGATTCTCTTGATTTCAGAGTGCTGCTCTCCCCTCACCCCTGCCTTTGCCCCTTCTCACCAGGATGCCCAGGACAGGGAAATTCCCTGCTGCTCCTCTGCTCCAACACCTCAACACACCAGACGCTGAGACCCTCTGAGCACCATTTTTAAATGGCAATGAATTGAGTTTGTGAAGGTGTGTGACTGCCAGCCTCGGGCGGGGCCAGGGGCTGTGCAGCCAAGGGTTGCGGTGCTCAGCTGTGCAAGAAGGACCTGGTGCTGTGGATGGGCTGCAAAGAGCATCCAGTGCTGCACCAGCAAAGGCACCCAGCAGGGTCCCAGTGAACCCCCAGTGACATGCCCAGCATCAGAGTTCCCAGCAAACACGAGCATGCTGGGCTCAGGGAGACTCTTGGGCAGGTGCTGGTGCAACTGCCATCACAACTGCCCAGCCACTCTTAGGGTCACAACATCTGGGATGTTTGAAGCCTGGCAAAGTGAAGGCTTTATTGGAGACAGGCAGCTGCAAACATCTGCGAGGCCAAGTGAGGCGGTGTGTGTGAGCTGGAAAGAGAAGCTTTTTATTTGTCAGGGGATTGGATCATTATCTGGCAATGAATTCTGGGCAGCCACTTACTCTCCTCTTTCTGTGGAGACTTTTTCCACTCTTTGGACTCAATATTACATGTAAATAGAATCGATTCGGGTCCCAAGGAGAAGCTCCTCAGCAAAGGGAAACAACGAAGCTGTGCAGAGGAAGGTTTGCCAGAACACACGCTAAATCTCTCCTTGAGCAAAGGGCCCTTTTCAAAGAAAACCCTTCACAGCAAAGTGCTCCAGTGGCTAACAGAGCTTAATCTAATTTAAATGAAATTACTCCCTCTCTTTCCCTCTCTGACCTCTGATCCTTGCTGGTTGCCATGGTAAACGGACAGACGAAACACACAATTTAAATGAGAGCGTAACTAAATTGAAATTGTGGCCCGAGAACCTTGTTCATCAGCCTGGGCCTGACAATAGGGATGTTGATGTTTCTTTGGTGGTCTGGCTATTAAGTAATTGAACAGAGGTAATGACAGAGGATACATTACAAATCAAGTTGAGTAAAGGGTCGGGTGAATGAAGGAGCTTGGCAAATGGCACTTTGATTCATGACAAGGTCTGCTCTGCATGGAGATCAGTGCGTCTCAGCCCACGTTGAAAGTGGTGTTGGCATCTTCTGGTTACATCTCCATACGCCCTTCAGCTGTCACTTGTTCCTGCCAGACGAAGGGCTGGACCGAGGGCAGTCACAGGGACTTCAACCAGGTCAGCCGGGTGCCAGAGAAGAGGAAGGAGGTCTGGAGGGCTTATGGATGTGTGTATGGGGCTGGGAGTTTCCCACTCCATTTTATAGCCCCTCTGACCCTGTCTCCGCTTAGCAACATTGAAAAAAAAAAAAGTAGGTATCTATTATGCATAAATAACCTTGTTACCATGACAGCAACAGTATCTGCAAGCACTAAGAGTATGGGGAGCTTTTAGGTAAATGAGAACTGACACCCTGCTCACAAAATGAATCTCCCTGGTTAACCAGGTGAACAAGAGCTCAAGTCATCTGCCAAACAGCAAAGGGCTGGATAGATGTGTTTTCTCTTTTAAAGAGATTTCTGAGCACAACAGATATTTCATCACCATGCCTTTGGAAAGAAACCAACCTCTGAGGCACAGGCTCTGCTGTAGAGCATGCAGGATGCACACACCAGTGACAGAGCAGATGCAGCACCGTGTCACCCATCACAGCTCCTCTGTCTGCACTGCAGCGCGTGTTGTACGTCCGTCCTGTCCCGTATATGCTGTAAAACCAGTCAGTAACTGAGGTGCTAATATTCCTAAAAGGTTTGGCACATTTCCTAAGTGCCATTTTTGACTCTCATGAATGAACAGCGAACAGTGACTCACGCGGCGCAGGGAGAGCCAAACTGTAAGCACAGACATGGGAGGCATCACGTTTGGCCCATGTCAACAGAGATGGGTTACACAATGGATCATTCCAGTGGTCTAATTCATTGTAAACTCTTAGAGCAACCAAGAAAAGATGGGAACAGATGAGACCTCTAAATTTCTCCCTTGTGTTTGCCACTAGCTGCATTTTGCTTTTCAACATCCCGTGGAAAGAAAGAAGGGGAGTGCTGTGAGAAGACGGGAGGTCACCGATGTTTTGTGGTCAGAGAATTGGCCTTTTGCAGCGTGTTCATCTTTAAGAGATAAAGGAACTGCAAGGTGGATGCTGTGGCTAGGTTCTGTGTGTACGTGTGTGTGCTTTATCAAAGCATACACCTTCAAAAAGTAAGCCAGAACAGCAGAGCTCAGAAACACTGCTCTGTCTGGTGCACAGCCTTGCTGAATCCTGAGATCTGGGAGCTTTCTTTGCCCTGGTGAGCCTGTGTGTTTGAAGTCTAATGAGCGACAAGTTTGGATTAAGCCTTTCTCAGCAAGTGGACGTCCTCTGCTCGCTCAGGTGACAATTTGGCATCCAAACACCCAAATACCTCTGGGGTCAAGTTTCCCTTGCCTCCCTTACTCAGCCCCTGTCTCCAGACACATGCCTAGTAAGCTTAATGGCCCTGGTGATTACTTCAGGAGAGCTGATCCGCTGTTTCAGTCCGGCAGCAACAGGTCTAGTAACAACCAAAACCTGGGAGAAATTTCTCTCATACATAATATGCAAGCGACCAAGGACTAAAGCACCCCAGGGGCTCCCCCCCATCTTGTAAGCATTGTTTCAGGGACTTTTTCTCCAAAGCATTTTTTGAATAGGAGCTGCAAGTATTCAGTACAACTAAGATTAATGGCTTTGGTTTTATCCCAAAAATGTGTTGTTCAATCTTGGGTTTGTTCTTCTGGAAAACGATTTCTGTATTAACGGGATCTCTGCGACATGCCTTCCCTGTGCCCCTGCTCTCTGTTCCCGTGACTGTTTCCATGACCATCACGTCCAGCACTGGTGAACTGGGCCAGTGCCTGCTTCCAAATTTATTTTTAAAGGCCACTTTGGACTGCACGGTCACTGGTGCCAGTGCAAATCTCTGCTGGTGCCAGATGGAGGAGAGAGGCCAATAGGTCATTCCTGCCCCAGATGTGCCCCAGCCCCTTCCTGCACTCACTTCACTAGCACTGCTGTGCCTCAAAAAAGCCTTTGCCGGAGGGGAGCCTACACGTAAGCTGAGCCCTGAAAGCGACCCCTCTTGTGCGAACTAATGACTCCAATTTTTCCACGCAGAGTACTGTAAGAGAAAATTTCCCTTGCTGACTGCTTCTGCCCTCCAAGGAACAACTCCAAAAATGTTCCACATAGCCTCTGTAGATCCCACTTTGGGAATTACCAGTGTAACTAGGATATATTTTCCTCAGGGAAAAAACAGGCTTTTTTGCTAAAACATTTCTTCTCCTTACAGAAAAATGCTTTGCTACGAAAGTTTCAAACACAAGGTGTAAATCTTTCTTTTAAACCATTAACTCTTCCTTGACTCTTCTTGTTTTTCCAACTGCCTCTTAAAAACAGAGGCACAGAAAGTTACCCCTTGGCTGAAAAACATCTGGACTCAGAATTGCTGTCACCATGTGCCTCGAGCTGTAATGGGGATGTGCCCCCCACCTTCCCCCTGCCCTGCTCAGGCTCCCCGCTCAGCCTGCGGGTGCGTGCCGGAGGAGCCTGGGGAGATGTGCAGGAGGGAGCCTCTGTAAGGAGCTGGTAGGGAGAACAAGAGCATGCCGAGGCCTCTGGTGGCCTTTTTGGCCCTTTTTTTAAAGGAATGGGGATCCGATTGTAATGTCGATATACGATTCCTGGCTGGTACCTTCGCATTAAATTTTACTGAAAATCAGTATTTACCATCCATTACTCCGCACCACCGAGACATATTCCATGCACACCTCTTTGTCAGACAGCAGGATCTTTCAATGCTACAGTGAACAACTGGTTGTACAAGACTTGTTTAGAGAAGACAGAGTGAACAGTATCACCCCAGCTGTACAAGGCACTCAAACTTCTAAATCCCATGGCGATGTCCTACTCGTTCCTCTTCCTTTCTGGAGGGTGGACACTCACTCATGAACCACTGAGGAAACCTTCTACATCCACCTATTTATGACAGAAATAATTACCCTGACTTAAACATGAAATCTCCAGCATGCTTTTTCCGACATTAGTATCTCCTTGTATAGTAACCTTATTATAGCTAGAGATAAGTGACCCCACGACAGTGCTGGCCTTGTTTAGGTTTCTCAGTAAGTATAAGAAGATTACTATACACATCTTATTTCTGTTGCAATAAGCAGCTTAGACAATATGACTAAGGGTCACTCCATACAATAGCTCTATGTAATTATATATAATTTTCTGGTGTGCAATGAAGCGAGCTGAAGGTTTTCAGTATGCAACTTCAGGTCTTTGCCATTAATCAACCAACTCCACGCTAAGACTAGAACTTGTCAAGAGACAGATTTTTTTGTTTCCCATAGGAAATGAGGACATTTTGACATTCACTGCATAACAACATTTCTGAAAACATAGTATGTTTCAGATTAATAAAAATATTTTGAGAATAATGAAAAATTTTGTTCCAATCACGACATTAAGAAACACTGTGTTACCATGCATGATACAAAATAAGATGCATCTTGGAAAGAAAAGGAATTCTAAAACTGAATCAAAGTCGTACCTTCTCGACTTCATCAAACACAGTATCTCCCTTACTGTTTTCTTCCACAACACACATCTCTGCTGGTATGCCCAGGCAGGTTAAACATCTCACCATCTACGTAACTTGGCGCTAGTGCAGGGAGCAGACTCCAGCGCGGGCTGGTCTCTCGTACAAGTCCCTGTTTCCCAGCAGAGCTGGCCAAACACCATTTGGGTTAGCACACAGTCAGCACACTGTGACTGCAGAGCCAAAATGCCACAGAAATCAAGAATTCTAACAAAAGATAAACTTCTGGAGGCAAAGCGCTTTAGTGGAAACTACCTGGGCAGCTCTGAGAGTTTAGGTGCCAACAGGTAACGGCTGACTTCCTGGTGGGTAGCAGTCAGTGGCAGCTAAACCGACCTTGCCCCCAGTAAGTCCACTGCAGGGGATCCCGGGGAGCTGCTGTGCCGCGCGTGATACACGGCAGCCCTAACGGAGGGGCAGTGGGTGCAAAGCCACGTCTCCTCGGCCTCAGACTCAGCTCAGTCTCAGCACAGGCTTGACGCCTGCTGCTTTGTGAGCTACATCAGCCCAAACTAATCCCCAAACAGGGAACCACAAGATTTCAGAAAAACAGTGCAAACCCTGCTTTTAACATGAACTCCACAGGGCTGGGCAGAGCTCAATGTTAGCTGTCCATGGGGGCAGAAGCAGGTCTGGGCAGTAAATGCTCTCCTCCTCCCTGGTTTCCAGAGCTGTGTAATCCCTTCACCCAAAACAGACGGAGCCACTAACTACTGCATTTCACTGCTCCTCAAGAGTGTTGTCACACTGCAAGTTTAAGATTACTTCAGAGCTATGCTTGTACCATCCAGTAACATTCTTAGTCTGCAGTAAGATGCATTAGCAAACAGGTCAAAATGCTATTTACTGAATCCGCCAAGGGGAAAATCCAGCACAACATTAAAGAATTCAACAGATAATAGAGCTCAGGGCTCAAGCAAAGTTAACTGACCCATGGTCTGATTTTGTGAACACTCACAAATGTCAAGTTAAGGGCTGCAAAAGGAGGACCTGGGGTATTATAACTGTAGCAGCAATTGTCCTAATTGGGGGATTCCCTCAGGTCTATTAACTGAGGTAGAACCACAGAATTGGTTTTAGTTATAACAGATGCAAGTACTGTGCTCCTCTACACACCTGTTCTGACCCCTGAAATCCACTGCTCACCCACATCCAGCCAAGTGCAGGTGTAAAAAGCAATACAGGTACTCAATGAACAGCCTAATTTACAAGCCAGGTGATACCTATTTAATATGTAACCAGTTAAAAATGCACCCCAGATCATGTATGAACAGATACCTGTGGGCAAAGCTGCATCTCCAGCAGCAGAGAAGAACTTTCCTCTCCACCGGGAGCACCGAGCACTTAAAACCCAGTGGATTTTGGTTATGAGGAGCGCAGCTTGTGGGGCATCTGGTTGGAGCCCCATAGCGATGCTTCCAGAAGAGCCCTTGGCTGGGCTGGTGAGCCCAGAGCCATGTCCTGCCCACACATGGCATTTCCACTGCTCAGGAACCCAAAATCTCTCCCGTCTGGAAACCCTTCCTTTACAGAATGGAGCATAATGGAGCATTTTCGGACCCGGTGTTTATGCCTCTCACTTGCCATGCTCTGAGCAGACAGTGAACGTGCTACCAGACATGCAGTGCTATGTCCAAAGGAGAAGATGAAAATCCAAAGAAAGAAAAGCAAAAACATGTTAAGAGACAAAGTGATGTCAGAGGCAGCCCCTTCGGCACTGTTCCTGTAAGAAACTTCCCCTCCTGCCCATGCTAACCTGCTGTCTTTGACAAAGGTGCTGACCTGTCCCTGGGAAGAACTTGGAACCTGTGGAGCCATTGGCTCTAGAAATCCCTCTGTCCCCTGGGCTAGCTGAGCTTGCAAGGTAGAGAAAGTGTCAACCAGGGAAAATGCTTTTGGGCAAACTGGTGGGATATGGAGATTTGTTCTGTTGTTTCTTAGGTGGGGACAGCTCTCACTCAACACCCAGAAGCACAGCCTGATGTAGTGCTGCCCTTCCAAAGGTGTTTCATTTTCTTGACAAACAGGAGACAAAACACTTCCTGAGACATAAGCTGCAGATCATCAAAGCTTTGCTATGGTCCTGAGAGAGGACTGCAGGTCAAGTCCAGGTCTTATTTGGCCATTAAGATATTGATGTCCTATTGACTTTGCCTGCTGAACTTCCTAAGGAGAAAAGCCCTCCTTAGCTGGGTCCACCAGCAGATTCTGCCACTGGGACATGGATTAGGTGATCCTCCAATGTAGCGGTAGCCTACAGGAATCTTTGCCTCCAAGAAAATGGCATGCGGTTTTTCTGCGAGACAAAAGGGAGGTCTCCATCTGATTTCTTTCCAACCCATTTCACACAAACCCTCATTACCGTTTGCTCTAACAATTTCCCATTAGCCTTCAGTTTTTGCAGGTAGTAGACATTGCCAAACAACAAGGAGTGAATGAGTGGATCAGACAGTCTGAACTCCCTACTCACCCCTGTGGCTCCTGCCAGTAGGATCTGGAGGTGCCGCTGGAGAAGCGGCAAGGGGAGGTGCCCTGGCCCCTGCCATGGGGCACTGGGCGCGAGCTACAGACACAGCCTTTGCAAAGCACATAACACCTTCAGTGTTTTTCCCAATTAATAGCTCTGCAGCTCAGTCAATCCCCAGTATAATTACACACACCATGTATCATTCCAAACAGATTCCTTTTGAAACCAAGAGCTTAATTGTGACCTACTTTTTTGTTAACAGCTTATGGAAGTTTTTGAAAGGCCTTTTGAAATCCAGGATGCTAAATGACTCCACACAGGAGATGGAAACCATTTTTTTTTCGTTCTTCCACCCTTGCCCTGCCCCAAGGACAACGTTTACCCTAAGCGTTGTATATGTCAACGTCCCCTTCCATAAATCAATTATTGAGGCTGATTAGACCTAACACACCCCAGCTCTTTGCAACCTCACTGAGTTGAGATGGGAACTAGAGAGAGGTGGAAGCATTAATAATATGGATATATGTTGAGTGGAGATCCGCCTAAAATCACACGGCTTCAGTTCTTAATCAGAAGAGACTGAGGGAGGTGAAGTGGCTGCAGCTCTTCCTTACTGTACATCTCCCTTCTGCACATCCATCTCTTAAAACACCATAATTTGCCTCAAATTCTTCTGACCTGTTTCTGTTGATCGTTGGATATCCACAGGCTGAGAAACAGGGCCCAGGTTCACCTCTGCAACGAGCAGCTCTGACAAGACCCACAGCTCTTAAAACCCTCACCGTGCATCAGCAGGCAAGCACCATGGCTCCCCTCACCTCTCCCCAGGCTGGCTCCCAGGGCACCTGCTCAGCCTCCAGCCCTATGTGCAATCAGGGATATCTGGCTTCATTTGGCCTGGAAGAACACCATGTATTTATGGAGCAGCTCCACTTTCCCCGCTCCACGTCGCTCCAGTGAAAGCCCCTCCATGTCCGGCTCCATGAGATGCCCCCCAAGCCTCGCCGCACCCCAGGCTGCTGAGGGTGCTGGGAGTGATGGAGGTCTGGAGGACGGGTAAGCAGTCTGTGCTATAGCTGGAGGGTAGAGGGCATTAGGCAGGGAGGAAGGAGAGGTAGTGTGAGATCAGCACCTGGGTTTGGGGAGGGAGAGACCAGTGCAGGCAGTGGATTTGGATTTACAGGCAACCCGTTCTTGAGGAGAAGGTGACTGTGTCATTGAGAGGGAGCAAGAAAGGGGAAAGGAGATCATGTTTTCTCAATGCTCTTATCCGAAGCAAACCCTTAATAAGGATTGGGATGAGCCTGGATAGAAGGGAGGGTTACTTGTGATACGGCGAAAAGCTGGTGGCAGGCGGTGGGCTACCAGGGAAGGGGGCGAGCTGCGTGGAATGGGGGGCTTGGCTGGCCCCGGCAGTGCTGATATGCAGGCCATCGCCCTGTGGTCT
This sequence comes from Steatornis caripensis, assembly GCA_013398225.1. NCBI lineage: Eukaryota > Metazoa > Chordata > Aves > Caprimulgiformes > Steatornithidae > Steatornis > Steatornis caripensis. The sequence continues at coordinate 126,556 of VZSC01005640.1, forward strand.
GGAGCAGCATGTGCACACTGCCTGGCCAGGCTGCCACTGCCAGCCAGCATCTGCCTGGACAGACAGTGCTGATCTCTGTCTCTCAACCTTGTGGAAAAGGTTAGATAATTTACTTGGCTAAAAATGACAAATATTGCCTTGGTCAAGCAGAGTCAGGGGTTCGAATGAACCCCAATCCCAAAGACAAGGACATGATATTGTATCACTCATCTGACACCTTCCTTCTCTCCTTGCTGAGACCCTTAGTTCTTGTCCCTGCTGGTCGTCTTGTGTTTGAGTTCTTGTGGCTCTAAGGTTATTGGGGAAAAGGTGAAAATTCAGTCTCTTCATTCTCTAAAGAAAGCAAAGCCAGAGGACACTATGGTGTACTCTACTCTGTAGGAGACCCTATGAAATATAGGAGCCCTGGAAGACACCTCTATTGACAGTGTTTTCCTTACAGACTCAGCATGGATGGGAGCAGGGATATCGTAAATCTGCAGGCTGCCCGGCAGGGTACAAGCCACACTGGACGAAACACATCCCTGGATGCATCGTACCAGGGGTGTCAGGAGAAGACACTGGGATGAGGATTGTGCCCAGCACAACGGCATCAGTTTTTTGCCTACCACCACTGCAATACTGATAGTTATTACTGATCTTGGCAAAAGCAGATCTAGCTCTTTCAAAGTCTCCCAGGAAAAGCCGTGCCATGCCTGACCCAAGGAAGGGAGGTTATCGACAGTGTTAGTGGGGAACAAATGGGAACTGTCATCCTTGTCCCTCATCCATTAGTGGCTGCTCTCAAAGAAGCACAGAAATGAGGATTAAAGGATTGAAAACTCACTGGGTATTAGAGCTACAAAAATAATCATGGTGCGTGTCGGTTTGCCATAGGCTAGGTGAGAGCAGTTGGCGTAGGGCAATGGCAGAGCACGGTGTGGATCTCCATCCCTTGGACACGGGGTCTAGCAGTGATTCCGGTCTCCCCCAGTGTTTACATCCATCTGGGGAAGCTGCTATACTGACTGCAGCCCTAATATACCAGGAACCATCAGTCATGGCAGAAATTCCTCTCTGAGGGCTTGGAGAACTCAGAAGTGCCATTATTTCCTGCACTTCAAATGACTGGTAATCAAAAGCCTTGTTTGGAAAGCGCCATTTGTGCCTCATACAACCCTGGGCTCTGATGTATACTAAAATCTCACTTTAATTATGCATGAAATGTACGTCTTTGGCTTTTAGGGACAGAGGAAACAGTTTTGTCTTGGGAATAACTGAGAATTATTTTGGCCTGGAGTCAAGAACACACAGCCCAGTTTTTGTTCATTTCATTTGGTTTTGGTTTACTTTCTAAGTGCAGGCAGCTGTTTGATGAGGGCCCATTTCCTACAGAAAAGAAAGTTATTGTATTCTTGGCAAATTTTCTCCATGCACCACTTCAAAACCAGAGCAGGCCATGTAGTGCCAGTTTCCCCAGCTCCAGGGCTGCTGCCTTGCAGATCTCAGATGACTCCAGAGGACACGTAACCCCATTCTGAGTTGTGTTCCACCTCTCTACACCTGAAAATTCAACTATGAATCTTCCAACACTCCTAGGCACCTAAGCAGTTTTTGAACAGTGGGCTAAGGAGCCTGAGAAAGGGTTGCAAATCACATAAATCACATAAATATCTTAGAAAATGCTGCTTCTCATTTTCTGCTCGTGTGCATGCCCTCTGCACTGGCCTGCACATCCTGACTGCCAGTGTGCCATGGCACTTGCATGTATTTGCAGACCCATCATTTGATCTCAGCTGAGCAGGGTGTCTGGGGACCCAGCAGTTTCCTGTGATCACAGCTAAAATTCAGATGATGCCAACTTCCTTCCTCACCCTCTGCAGACATCCAGCCACTGGACATCAGATGTGCCTCAGCTGCTGCCTCAAAGATACCCACCATCCAGCAAGGAGCTCTGGAGCTCTTTCTCTGCTCTCAGATACACGTAAGTTACTAAGAAAAATGGTAAGTGCATGGTTGCAGATCACACCTTCACCTGGACAACATCCCAACCTCCAACCCCATTCCAGCTCTCCTAGCCCTGTGCTGGCTGCTCGGGCTCTCCTTTTGGTCAACTGCACAGAGCCCAGCTCAGATGGATGTGTCCACGCTCCCCTCATCCTCCCTCTTGTCTTTATTTTCCTCTGTGGCACTAGACTCTCCCACACATGGCTCACTAATCCCTCCATGCTCTCTCCTGTGCCCGTGCCAGCTGGTGTGGGGGGCAGCAGGACCTTGGCTAGGCCAGTGCCTGACCTGCCGCGGCAGTTCCCGGGGGGACTGAGGAGACACATCTATCCCTCAAAGAGAGCTGGCATTATCCGTTCTTGCAGGGCTGACACACAGCCAAGGGCTCAGCACTTCTGCCCCTACCCCAGGTCACTCATGCCAGGTCTGTCCGTGTGTCCCAGGTCTTGGCTTCCCTCCTCATTACTCACAGTGAGAAAAAGGGGCTTTTGGTGACCTTTATGTTCACGCTACCTTTCCTATAAGAAAAAGTTTGCCTCTTCTAAACCTCCCTCCACTCATGGCCGTGAACAGGGAGCTGGTCAGACCCCGAAGCACAGCTGATGCCTCAAAACTACGTCTGGCTGACCGTGTTCATTGATAATTTGGGGAATGTGGCAGGAGATGAGGTCCCTTCCACTCCCTGCAGGTGCCTGGCAAGGCAGGCGGGAAGCCCATGCACAGCGGTGATGTTGATAGGGCTGCGGAGCAATGCGACGTGATGAGGAAGTGGGATACGGAGCCAGGGAGGGTGGTGGAGGACAGGAGAAGCTCCCCATGGTGTGCACAGCCAGGGACTCATCCCAGCTCTGTTTCTGACAGACGGCACTCTGGTTTCTTAGCCGATGCCAAGTGGTAAGGGTGACTGAATGCAGCACAGGACCCAGGGGAGAGACATGGCTCCACCTCAGGCACCTGGCTCCAATGGGGATTTTGCTTTTCCCCTAACTGTACCGAATAGGCTCTCAAGGGGTGAACGCAAAAAATCCTAACAGTTGTTATAGCCCAGGGCCCTCACAGCCATGTGGCTGGACTGTGACACCCCCATCCATCCCAGCCAGCACCTAGGCAATTCCTGTGGGTTTTGGTGGGACATGACACAGAGTGGGGTGTTACTTTCTCAAAACCTGGCCGTGGGCAAGTGGGCAGCCATGCCACGTGGGACCCTCCCCTGCTCTCAGTACATGCTGAATGAAATCCAAGTGCCACTGCACTCTGCAGCAGGCATAGAATCATAGAATCATAGAATCATAGAATGGTAGGGGTTGGAAGGGACGTCTAGAGATCATCTAGTCCAACCCCCAAAGCAAATCTTGCTCACGATCTCGCTCTCAACTTCAGGAGCATCCCAAGAGCTGCCTATTCGCAGATTATGCTTCCAACGAAGAGCAAACAATGCAGAGCTGCCATGATATATTTAACGATGAATCATTCTCTTAAAAATTATCAGCTGTGAAAGGCTTTCACCACTCTGGGGATAATGCAATGATGTATTTCATGTGAATCGGTGTGGACCGTATCCATGGCAACCCCATCCTCGCAGTTTGCCAACAGTTGGGGTAACCGGCCTGGAAGAGTTGCAGAAAATAAACCCGCATATTATGGGTTTTTAAAGGAATAATCAGGCCTGTTTTGAATTACAAGTGGCTTGTCTGTATGCTCATCTTAGGCTTGTTTGGTTGGCGTATTGTGAGACCTTCAGTCACTGTCACTATCCAGGGAGGTATTTCATCATCTTCGTGCAGCGTCTGTCCCTGCTGGGTGGGCGCAGACACCAGAGACATCCTTCCTCTGCAGCACCCTGCTCATCTCACAGGCGGCCGAGCGGCCACGGGCTGGGCCTGGGGACCTGCAGCAGCCGCCAGCAGTGGAGGCACACGGGCACAGGCATGGGCACAGGCACAGACACAGGCACAGACACAGGCACGTATGCCGGGTGTGATGCTCAGAAGTGAGCGCTTGATTTAGCAGTCTGCCTCCTACTCTCAAAAGAGGCGTAGGCACACGAGGCAGACCATGATAAGGCTACAGGCAGCCGAGCAGGCGAGCAGATCCAAAGCCCACCCCGAGGGCACTGGTGAAGGCAATGCAGATCCCACCACAGGTGCAGCTTTTCTGCCTGTCAGTAATTTTAAAGCAGCTGAAATGCTTGTGATGTGCTCAGAGCCCTGTTTCCAGTGGGTGCTCCAGAACTTGTGGTATTTGGGAAGAGAGCAGGAAGCACCTGCATCACCACGGGGACTTGATCCCCAGGACGCATTTTTTGGCAGGCTTGGAGACACGCTGTCATGTTCCCAAGGCTGGCGTGAGCTCCAGGAGGGTGGTTTGTGGAAAATGCTGCCCCTGCCTCCCAGAAAAGTCAGGGCAAGACACAAAAATTCTCTATGTGAACGTGAAGTTGTACCGAGCAGCCTCTTGCATTACTGAAAAGTTGAATTTTGAAGACCGTAAAGCGTTGCGGAAAATCTCAAAGGAAAAATATATTCCAGTTTGCTCTTTGGCTCTAGTACGGGTGTAAGACTCTCCCCGGTTCAGTAATATGAACCCTAAAGAAAGGGAAAAAAAGTAATTGTTCTGTATGACAGCAGGATTTTCATGAAGTTGCTTTAAAATAGCATCCTGCAAAGGAGCGCCATGGCTTGTTTAACACTCATCGGGTCAGTCTGGGGTCTGTGTCTGCCTCAAAGAAAGAAAAACTAGAGAAAGGCAAGTTCCTTTAGGGAATGAAATGGCTGTTTCGGTGCAGGTTGCTGGGCATTAGCAGGCCATGTTGGAGGTGCCTTTCTGCGAAGTCAGATCAGGAATCCTCAGGAATGGGAGAGCAGCAGAGCCAGACCATCGCTCTGGAATGCTTCCGAGCCTCAGCCCACTCCTGGTGCCCCGGAGCCCTGGGGATGTGAGCTCTGCTGAACTTTGCTCTGTGCAGATACCTAATGGGTTTTGTGTCTGGTGTTTGGAGCTTGAAAACCCAGCCTGAGGCAGCATAAAACGCGTTTTTCCCCTCAGTATTATGTGGTGAGTAACTCCAGCCCATCTTTATTTTCTCTAAAGCATTATGAAAGACTAGACACTCCAAGAAAATGGCATCCATTCACAGCACGCCAAGGGCCACCGGTAGTGCTAATAAAAATTCTAATTGCAAGAGGGTAACTATCAATCTCTCTGACTCATGCTATGGAAGATGCTGAAATGGCACTCCTGTTTTCATCTCCCCAGCGCTCTGTTGCAACAATAGTGTCCTTATGATAACATCTATAAAGCGCATACAGTTCTTGATATTTTTTCTGTTTTCACTGAACAGATCCCTTATATTTCCCCATTAAAAATAAGGAGAAAACAAAGGGGGAGTAAGGGAGGAGTAGACGAGAAACAGCTTGGCTTCTGCCAACCTAAGATTTTTCAGTCTTCTAAAAAATTAGAACAAAATATTTATCTGTTTCTCCATGTTTCACCGCTCCAAAACTTCCCCATCCCACCTGCTGCTAGGTCAGCCTGGCTGCCATGCCCAGCCCCTGTCCTGAGGCCACCTCCTCTCGCACCCAGCGGACACAGGCCAGCTGGCTACCAGCATTGCTCAGGAGAATCAGTCGTTCTGCCACATGGAGAATTTTCAGGATGCTGGGATATATCTCTAAACCCCATTAAACTCGGCTCAGGAAAGTAAATTTAAGGATATATCCATTATCATATTAATCCTCCTACTAACTCCCAGCCAAAAGAATTGTGTCTTGGCACAGCCCCAGTGCTCATGGGTCCGTCCACACCATCAGCAGCGCTACCTTGGTCTCGGCCAGGACCAGACAGTACAGCCTCAGGGAACAAATGAGAGCAAAATCTAATTTTCTGCTGGATCAACCTTAATTGTAAATCAATAGTTGAGTTTTCTATTGTTTCGCAGGGTGCTTTGGCACTGACTAGGATGCAAGTTATGCACAGGTCCTGGTGCCGAGCCTGGTGCAGGCGCTAGAGCCTGCCGGGTCAGGAAGGCTGAGTGGGTACGGCTACTCAAAGTTATGAAAGTCTTTCTATGGGCGGTCACTAACACTCCCGCTGCATCATGAGTACAGAGATGATTAATTACCTCACAGTGCCACAGAGAGGCTGATTGTAACCCAAGTACATGAAATGACAGAAACTGGTATTCTGAGATTTACTGGGAGGTGCAGATCCATCTAGCCCCATGACTACCTGCCTGCCCATGGTAGCTCACCTGCTGAACGGCTCCTGCTTAGTTTCCAGCAGTACCTGGACTAGCAGTGTCTGTCCAGAGAAAGGAGAGAAAGTAAATATTCAGGCTAGTCTGAGTAATGCTTGTTTGGTTGTTAATATGTAAAATCTGGGGCTGGACTCTGCCAGGCGACTGCAGTATTTAATATTACTGCATTATATGAGTAGTTGCAAAAGCTCACGTTTGAGGAAGGCTGAAAGCCAGTTATATACATGTATGCAGGTATATTCTGGTTTCGGAAGAATGGAAACTCAACCACCCGGGTTGTAAGGGAGCTACAGGGTGCTCTGTCCACGCTCTCATCTTAGGCAATGGCAGAACCAGGATTTCTGGCTTTTCTGTGTGTACCCATTCTATGTTAGACACAGTCTAGATGTAGCTAAATTGATGCGGCAATGCTAGGGTCAGAGCCCAGATATGCTGATTCTCATCATCCTGCCTTCAGACAAGACCATTGTGGTCCAAATCGTCCATTCAAGAGGTCTGCTGTGCCAAAGACAAGAGGTGATAGAGCAGAGTGACCAAAACCCACAGTTCATGCGTGTGTCCAGGTAAGAGCTTTGTGCTCTCATCTTGAATGAAGAGGACACAACCTAGAAAACCATGCTGTGACTGTCTGTCCATATTAGCCTCTACCTTAGCACAGACCTCATGCTGGACCCATCCCATACCTTGCTGTCCGAGGTCAGCAATATGCAATCAAGCTGACACGTCTGGACCCTCCTGTACCAAGTGTTGGCCAAGGAACATGCAGCCTCAAGAGAGGCTGCAGAGAGAGGCTCCCTCCCACGTGCTGCCTGCCTCGTGCTGGGCAGGGCTGTGCGCTCCTCTTGCTCCCAGCTGCTGCAGTCTGCCACTTCCCATCTGTTTCCCCTCCCAGTAACACTTGAGTACCAGCGTGTCTCTGCTGTTGCCTGTGTTTTATTGACAAAAACTTGGTCACTCCCTGTAGTAGATAACTCAAAAAGTCTGGCTTACAAAGAAGTGTCCCACCATTCTCTACTTCATTTCTACCTGGTTTCTGTCCACGTTCTCTCTATGCAAGCCCATTGCAGCCTGAGTTGGACTGTGCCTGCCAGCTGGGCTTGGTTATGCTAATGACGACCAGATACACTGAAATCACTCTAATTAACAGGCTCTGCAAAGCACTGCCTGTAGTTGGCACCCTGCAAATGTGCAATGCCAGTCATGGCCAAGAGGACACGTTTTCCTCACCCACATCTGCCAAGAACCATTTCACGGATTTCTTTGAAGCAAAAATAAATCTTGGTGGATAAAGCGGGCCTGGACACATCAACTCGTATGGAGCGATACAACGTCACTGTCCTCCCCCTAAAGCGGGAGTCCTTTTCTGCAGAGGTAGTATCATGCTGCTGGCAATACACATGTGCATAACAGGAACAAGATCAATTAATCTCTACCACATAAGGTAGAATGAGCAGAGACTTCTTTTAGAGGGAAAGACAAACGTGTATTTTCTGAGGCCTCAGTCTGCCACGAGGTTGGCTAGTACAGCCGACACCAGCAATAAAATAAGATCTGACTGATTTTAAGGAGACTCAGCAAAGCACATTGCGGTGCAGGATTGGGACCTGTGATGCTATTTTCAGTGCTGTGTTCTTTTCTTATTCATGCCATTGGTGAATCCGCAGCATGCAAGCAGGCAAGACACAGAGGGGAGGTTAAAAATACTTTTCCTGATTACATAGCCCTAAACAGTGGAGACTGAATTCCATCCTGTTCAGATAAGCAAATTGAATATGCCATTCTGATAACATTATTTTTCAAGAGGTGAGTTTTCCTCTGGAAGCTGCCACCCCACTAATACCCTGTGTCCAGGTCTTACCTTTCATCGCTTCCATTTTGCATCACCAAGTAGCATCTGTGGCAGAGACAAATTGACCACTGCCCCAGTTCTATTGATGACACTGTGTCTTCCAGAGGTTAAATGACTTTATCAATGTCCTATTAATAAAGAATCCATTACTCTTTATTGCCTGCTTCCTTCTAGGTACCCTGAAATCTGTATTTCCACCTTGGCTGAGAGCGGAGTCCTCATATTCTCAACTGTGAGCTGCCTGGTGAAGCCCCAAGGACCTCCCTGACTCCCATTAGAGTAGGTGTAACATGATTTAACAGAAAAGCTCAACAACATCATTTTACTGTGTTGCCTTAGTGGTCTGCATTTATGGCTGCAAAAGACAATCATGGCTAAATCCCAAATGCTCACTTTTTTTTTATCCCTCTGATTTTATTTGTTTCCTGGACCATGCATGCAGCAGCGTGCACTTATGTGGGTTTTAAGATGGTTTTTGCAATCATTCTTTGCAATCAATTTCTCTTATGGACCAGTGGGAATGGTTGACCAGAGCCTGAGGATGCTCTGGAGGAATACAACCTGGGGTTCCTCTCCCTGGTCCGCACTGTCACCTAAAGTCAAAACTCTCACAACTTTCCTAAACCCTTCTACTTCTCGAGGTTTGGCAGCTAGAGAATGATCCATTTCCTTGAAAACCAACTTATGAAATGAATCATTTTGATAGGTGGCAGGATAACATTGTCCTATTTTGCAGGAATTTGTGTTCTGAAGCGATACATACGAGTTGAGTTACAAAGAAAGTAAGTAGAAACCAAGAAAGATACGCGAACACGAATTTACACGGTTGGTATGACAACAGGGATGTTTTGTTTAGATAAGACTGAAAGGCCGTGAGGAGAGAATGAAAGAATACGAACACTCTAAAAAAATGCAAGTCTGGAATGGCTTCCCCAAGATAGACGAGAATTTATTAATAATTTCCTTCAGAGAGACGGTAAGGTTGGCACACAGGAGAATTAACCTGAGAATCATCACTTCGCAATGAGCTGAAACCAAGTGGTAAACACACATCATGATTACATTACAGCTGCAACTGGGAGAGATATTTAATTATTAATTGTTAATTGTATGAACAAGTAAATTTACTCTGCCTTCGTTAACAATTCCCTGCGTGTTTGAGAGACGAAGATCTACAGCCCCTCAGCACTGTTTACACTCAGGCTTGAAAGTTCCCCCCCAGGTCCAGCTTCAAGTGCATATGTGCCAGGGACCTCCAGGAATCCCCATTTCTGTGGGTGAAGCCCTGGAGATCTCCTGTCTCTCACAGAGAGGCACAAACTGGGGGAAACTCACTGCAGTCGGAGTCCCACCCTGGTAGCGTACGACAAAAATTGGCCACTGGTTTTGTTACTTAGGGTGATTTTCGTTTGAAAGCTCCTATGGGACAAAGCAGCAGGACTCCCCAGAAGCAGCTGCCGTTTTCCAACATGGTGCTTGCACGATGGAGAAAACCCTATTCCCTCCCCAAAATACGTGTGACTGAGTCTGTGAGGACAGTGGGGTGACGGAGAAAGCCACGAGAACAGAGTCAGCCTGGCACGGCTATGCTGTGCTATTCCCAGCTGAATAAACCAGACATGGAATCAAATACTCCCTTTTCTTCCTAAATTGCAGTGCTTTCTGGCTTGTTTCTTTCTCTAATAGCCAAGAAGGTTATAAGGTTGCTCTACACTCAGCCTTTTAATGCGTTATATGAACTGCTTTGAAGCAGTGCTGTGTTTGTTATCCTCTTTTTTACTGCAGATATAAAGTCAGATGGAGCAGTCATTGCAGGAGTGGCCCTTCGTCCCACGAGCTGGGCTGCCCCCGAGCAACCCAGCTGGGAACCTGTGCAACGGCAATGGAGCTGTACAGCGAAGGCAGCAGCTGGGGAAATTTTTTAGCAGAGAACCGTGGAGCATGTGAAGTGGAAATAATAGCACCTATCGGTTCAACTTGAACGAAGGGCCAGCTAATGGCAGCACTGAAAATACATTTCCAAGATCATTCAGTTTTTCTATGCACAGTACAGGAAAAAAGGAAACCAAACAGGTACACGCTGATAAGCCCTACCAGTCCTGCTCCAAAGGCATTTCTGATGGGCGAAAGAAGGACAAACAGCAATGGAGAAAGGCTGCACGTTTCCCACTCTGATAGTCCCTAATTTTATGCACAACAGCGAGCTTGCGGTTCTCCAAACTCAACAGGTATGATGCTGTATTTAGCTTTACTTTAGCAAAGCTGATCAGAAAAATCTGTTTTGTGGGAACTTATCCGGAGTAGTCAACATGGATTCACCAAGGGTAAATCCTGCTTGACCAATCTGATAGCCTTCTATGATGGCATGACTGGCTCGGTGGACTAGGGGAGAGCAGTGGACGTTGTCTACCTTGACTTCAGTAAGGCTTTTGACACTGTCTCCCACAACATCCTCATAGGAAAGCTCAGGAAGAGTGGCTTAGATGAGCGCACAGTGAGGTGGGTCAAAAACTGGCTGAATGGCAGAGCGCAGAGGGTAGTGATCGGTGGTGCGGAGTCTGGTTGGAGGCCTGTGACCAGCGGTGTTCCCCAGGGGTCAGTGCTGGGTCCAGTCCTGTTCAA